>CATIWR010447334.1:0-23044 GCA_949677035.1 Omphalea diandra | reverse complement strand
CATAGGCATAGATAAATGCAAGCCCTTTTTTGTAGCTCAAACAGGGAAGAAAAGAAGAGCGGCGAGCTTGAAATATTCCAATCCTTCATTTCGTGTTCCGCTCCGCAAACGGTATCATCATTAACATCGTCGATTTTGAATTGAGGTTTGCTTGCTCTCTCTAATTTCGTGTTAGCTTGACTCTATATGGGCTCGTGTATATTTTTTAAAATGCAAAATTTTGATGTGATATTGCATATTGAATCTGGGTCTTTGTGGTATCCCTGTTATTTGTTGAAAAATCATTAATTTAGGTCAAAGTGGAATCTTTATTAGAATCCTGCCTTGTGGATAAAATTAGGAAAGTATAAATTAGAAATTTGTAATTGGAGTATCTAGTTCATATTTTTAACATTTTATGTAACCGATTCTGGGTATGTAGCAAGGCTGATGTTTTGGGTAGTTACGTGCCCTTGCTTTACTAAAATTTCAAAGAATGTTCTGCATTTTGCAGTTTGGAGTTGCAAGAATGTCTATATGAGATTGTTCTGTTCATCTGAAAATTTGTGTGCAATTGCACGGAATGAGTAGCACTTTTGAAAGCAGCAAATTTTATTTCAGAAATGCTGGAAAACGCAATGCATTAAATTGGTTTACTTTTAACGGAAGAGTTGAGATTGAAGACAGCAAGTTGGTTATTTTCAAAAAAAAAAAAAAAAAAAAAAATTTTTTTTAAAGATGGTTGATTATGTTGTATGCTGGCACTTATATGAATATCAGTAATGGGAACAAACATAGTATTGAGAACCCATATGGATGGAAAGGGGCGTGGAGATGAAGGAGTCTTGTAACCTTGTCGAGAACTTCTTGCTTTAAATCTGCTAGAGATGTAAATGGTGTTGTGAGGAAAGCTTTCACGCTATTTATTTATGTTCCTTCATCATTTTTTCCCTTGAGTCTCTTAGAAGTTGTTAATGCTTCATGCATGTGTGAAAGTGCATGTTGGTGTTTTAGAACATTAAGTGCTTTGTTTGTCCAAATGCATAGGCTGGCCACGTTTTCTTATATTCAGCTGATTGCTTTTGGAATTTTTCATCCTTAAAACTTCAGAGAGAAGGGTCAGTGATCAGCCTGGTTTTATCAGATTATGGGGGCAATTTGTACCTGCATTTGCATGCTTTCCATTGGGCGGCCTGTTTTTTTTCCCCTCAAATTTGGCTGATTGTTGTGGGATAGAGCATCAGGTTAAGAGGAAACAAGATGATTATGTATTAGACTCTGATAGGCAATTACTTAGCTATAGTCCTTCAGGCAGGGGCAGGGGAATGAAACAATAACTAAATGGTGTATAAGACTGGGCTCTGAGTTGTGAATTCTAATAGATTGTTGACACATCTTTTCCGAAGTTTTTCTGCCATATCTTCGGGGTGTAAAATTGAGCTGTGAACCGGGTAAAGCAAAATATTTAGAAGAGGAAAGACGTTTATCTACTAGCAAACTCAAAATCAGAAAAATAGGGGTTGGGGGGGGGGCGGGGTTGTGGAAGAGGGAAGATTTGTTTTATGCGGTTACTGACGTAGAAAAAATCTTTCCAGTACTTTCTTCTGTTCAGAAGATTGCCACTTAGATGTTATTGCTCCTTCAAGGAGGTTGATTTTGTATGTTGAGCAACTGTTGATGATGGTGTTTATGTTGAGGGAATGGGAATGTAGTCCTCTAGTAATGCTTTAGATAATAATGGAGGGAGACAATTACAGAGAGGCATTTCATGTGACTTGGATCCTTTTCATTTTGCATGTTTTGATTGTTTAATTCTCAGTACCTAATTTTCAAATCTGCAGACCATTTCAGTTACATTTTGGCTGCAAGGAGATGGGGCCTCGTATTTGCGATTGGTGGCTTCAATTATAAGTAGTTAAATGAACAAATTGATTTGAAAGTGAATTCTCATACCAGCATTACATGGAAAAAGACATGTCATGGTAAAAACAATTCAGCTCAACTTAATGAAGCTTAGTTTCAACCTGGTTGATGATGTGGAAGTGGAATTGAATGACTACTAATTTGGGGAAACTAGATAATGCCACTTACTGCTCGATTGAAGGGGATAAAAGGAGAAAATTTTGAGATCAATGTTCTTGGCTAACATGTAAGAGCTTAGGCAGTGAGATGTTCATTAAGGAATCTAATGAAGTTAGACTGTTATGACAATTCAGGTCTAGAGAGTGT
This sequence comes from Omphalea diandra, assembly GCA_949677035.1. Classification (NCBI taxonomy): domain Eukaryota; kingdom Viridiplantae; phylum Streptophyta; class Magnoliopsida; order Malpighiales; family Euphorbiaceae; genus Omphalea; species Omphalea diandra. The sequence continues at coordinate 20,836 of CATIWR010447334.1, read as the reverse complement.
AATTGGTGATTGCTTAGGAAGAACATTTTGTAGCATGACACCAGCCAAAAAACCTTTATCCAAAACCAAGTTTATTATTTGTTGCAGTATGAATGTTAAGAGGAGCTTACTCATACTTCTGATAATACTTGTATCTTCTCTAGTTGAGCTTTCAGAGTTCATACTGAGAACAGGTAACTTTAGAGGAGCTCATCCCTGATAATATTGTGAAAATATGACGAGAGATTAGACTTAGGAGATAATTTAACAAATTCAGATTAGAACTGTTCTTGTGAGGTCAAGCTGTTCTGCTTCTTCTTTTGATTTTCTTGGAGAAGAGAGGTTGGGGTTGGGGTGGAGTTGGAGAGAAAAGGCTGTTGTTAATCGGCAAAATAAAGTATTAGCTTTAGCCATTGCTTCTAGTTATTTATTAACATAGGACTGAATTTAACTTGTGTTGACAGCATGGCCCATGCCTGACTTGTTATTTTAGTGTAGAGGAATAAATTTATGAATTTGATCCACTAACAGAATTTTCAGGCCTGAAGAAATGGCAGTAAAACCAACGGTTGCTTTGAGGGCTATGCTTGTTGGAGGGGTAGCTGTATTTGCAAAGGTAGCTGGGGCAATGAAGGCTGCCGGCGGTGTGAAGCTGGGGGCTGCAGCAACTGCAATGACAATAGCAGCAAGTGCTGCCATGTCAGGATCCAAGCAAGATTCAAAGGATGCCTCACCTTCAAAATGATTTTCTTTGGAAAATTTTTAGTTCTAGTGTTCACATTACCATGTAGCTTATTTAGCTGTTCCCAATGGGTATGTTGGGAGAAGGTTGTTTGTACTGTAAACTTGATCATGAGTAAATGTCTAGGCTATTACAAATAAAAGAAACAACTCATTTGCATTGTCTAATGTGAACTTGATGCAAGGAATAACAGGGTTCGCATCAAAGCTAGGCACTGTTCGACTGTTCCAGTCAACTGGTCAGGTTGTATGTACTTGTGTTGTAACATTCTGTCATCAAACGCCCACCTGACATAAACGTAAGATGGCAAGCGTAGGTACCTTTGATCGCACTGTAGCCATGTCTGTGAAGCGAACCAAAATCTGGTCACAGATTATCTGAATTGTTAACCTGTTCTTGAAGGCTTTGTGAAAGTCATTCCGATAATAATGCTTAATGGAGGCATGATCTTCGTGTATTGTGTAACACAAAAAAGGTATACCTTGACAAATACCTGTAGATGAAGTTTGGACAATTCATCAAAGTAAGGCCATTAACGAGGACAAACTAATAATTTTCACTGAAATAATTCAATGTTCCACCACCCCATCTTTCCTAATCTATGTATGCCTCAGCCAAAGACCTATGTTCCACAAGATAGATATCACACACTTCTGTTACAGCCTCACATAGGGCCGTGTATGAGCTTGATCTTCAGAGGCATGGGCTTGATCTTTAGAGGTCTCGCATTGCAGATTTGGAGATCAACTATCCAGCTCTCTTCCCACATTGTTAGAGATCAACTATCTAGCCATCTCTTATTCATTTCCAACAATTATGGAAGGCCTTATGCACGCAACATTTGCCGCTACCGCTGATGCACATTTGATCTGCTTGTGAAATCTGGCTGATCAACTCAATGTACCACACGCTCAGGGTGATGCCATTCTAACTCAAGTATAACTCAAGTATAACCTGTGGAATTGCAACCGGAAACAGAGTTAAAGTTTAGACCATTTGTAAAAGACAAGAAGCAGACGTAACTACTAAATAACTCATAAGGTACATGCAGCATCTTCAAGTGGAGACTCTTTTATCCTTCCTCCACATGTGACCTTCTTTGCGTCCCTTTATGACTATACCATCTATTATAGTTGCAGAAAAGTTTATTCACTAAACCAGAAAAAACAAAGGGTATGCTAGGTCCCTCTAATATATATATCACTGGAAGTGGAAGTTGTTAGCATTGAAGTTTCTACTCTCAAAGATTGGCAGAAAAAGACTGCTTCAAATCCTCTTCCTTGGTGGCTAGAGGAGTAACTAATGTCTCCCTCATCAGAATAGAAGGTTGAGAATCCATTTCTGGGATTGTTTGGTTTTAAAAAACAAATGAACACGACATTTCAGATGCCTTAATATTGCATAGAAACTACATAAGAAGTTTGGAGATAAAAAAAACTGATTAATATGTTCCAACAAATCAACCTCCACACATACTGACACACGCTTTCTCACTGTCAATCATATCAATTATATATGCATGTCTGAAGCATCTCATACCAGAAAGTTTTCTCCATGGCAAAGGATAGGAGCAGGGACATAAAGGCTGCACTGTGATCCAAAAGACTGTAAGGGAACCAGTTACAGAAGTCAAAAAAAACTGGTATGGATAAGTATGCAAGAACAAAGTCTTGATTAGAGAATGTAAGAAAGGATATTCTTTACTGGCCAATATCTTCCTATGTTAAAATCATTTACAAATGCAATCCCTTCACCCCAACCACTGAATGATATGAATGTATCTTTAACTTGGTCTACTTTCTTCACAAAGGAATGTGCAGTATAGAATGTTGGTTCCTTAGAAACACTCCCATCAAACAAAAGCCAGGACGTCTTTAGTTTGTTTTCTTCACTTGATTGTTTACATCCTTAAAAATTACATAAACTAGTTATCTGTGGCAGAGCAAGGAGTACACAACCACAATTAACCTGGAGATAATGCAATCAATATTATAGATGATAACCTTGCATTTTATAATATTTGAGACCTACCAGAGTTATCTTTTAACTTTGAAAGGGCTGATGTTGTAACAAATCCTGAATGAGCTACCTGAGTGATGAGATTGATCCTTGGCACCTCATTCAGGTTCTGAAAAGGAATGGAAATCATTTTCCATCCATGCAAAATTCCCTCATCCAGATAAACAGAAGACAAAATTCCCTGCAAATTAAGAGAGCAACAACAGTTGAAAATTATCTATTAGACTCTAACAATATCATCTGAAGATTATTAAAAAAAAATTGCTGATTCCAATGAGAAGTATGACAAACACTAACCCGAAATAATGTTTATTTGAAAATGGATACCTCACATGGCCAAATTTTATTGATTTTAAAATCGTGTTTTAGATTTTTTTTATAGAGATAGAAATGCAGGATGTCCATCAACCACACAACTCAAATCCTCAGTAGACAGTAGATGAAATAACAAATAATGATATATGTCCCAAGAAACTGAAAAATGCCAAGACGCAAGAAACCAGCAACATAAAACACAGGGGAAACAAATAATTACATACATTACAAGGAATTGAACTTGAGACAAGAAGCTCCCAAGGGCATAGTCTTAATCCTTTACTACTTGGACCAAAGCCTCAACAGTCTCTCATCATTCACCAAGTAACCAATGACTTCTATATCTCAGCCCATATGGTACATCAGTCAGAATAATCATTATCGAGAAAATTAAAATTGCTGGTGTGAAAAGATAATAAATAAATTATGCGGCTTTGATTTTATGCAATCCAACTGTATTTTTCATTGTGAAAATTGCATAGACCTAGTATGTTAAAATAGGAAATAGAGTTCAGAGTCGATCACAAAGATCACTCTGTATTGCATGACCTAGACATTAAAATCTTTTGTCCCATAAAATTTTCCACATAAAAAGTTCATAGTTGCGTTCCTTCATTGTTTAGTCTATGCTGGGAAATTATTGACAGTTATTACACCGACATCATGCTGCACAGGTATACTAGGTTTTGAAGGGTCCTCATTCATTTTTAGCGAGGCACAGCCTTGTGTAAATCAAAGTTTTCCAGAATAGTGTTGCCTAGGATTTTATATCAAAAAGGCCAAAGTTTTTATGTTTTTTAGGTTAGTTTCAGTTCCAGTCCCTCTGTTATGTTCAATTTTCTTTGAGCACCCTATTGCACACAGGGGCGTCAAAATGGATCATGACACGCAAACACGATTCGCCAAACACGTAAAATTAACAGGTTAGTGTTGAGCATAAGTCAGTTCGCGTCATAAACGGGTCGTGTAACAGATTGACACACGAACCCCTTATAACCTGTTTAATTTTATACATTGCGTCAACCTAACACAATTTATTTATAATTTATACAATTTATGTGTGATATCAAGATTAAAATTATCATTTGTATAAAATATATGGATATCTTTTCATGTATTTATATTTATTGAGAAAAATTTAAATTATATTTATTTGAAACTTTTATGTGTTTACATTTATTTGCAATAATATTTAAACTTTGGAGTTATATTAATTTTTATTTAGATTTTTTTATTAATATTATTTTAAAATTTGAAAAATATAAGATTATAAATAATATTTCAATTGATGTTAGTAAAAATATAATATTTTTTAGGTTATAGCTTTATACAGGTCAAATGGGTCGTATCGAGTTTTGTGATGCATATACAACCCAATTAACTAAATGGGTTACAAATCGTATTTGTGTCCCATATAAATTTCGTGTTGTGTTAGAGTTGAAATATCTAACACGATTAATAAACGGGTCGTGTTCGTGTTGACCATAATTGTGTCACCTAAGTGAGTTGACACACACGAACACGAGCCACCAATCCATTTTAACACCCTTAATTGCACACTTCAAAGTTCTGCTAGAGCCTAATGCCACCAAAAATTCATTCCTATGCTAACAAATTACCAAAAAAAAAGGATTTAGATTCAGCTAAGGGAAAATCTTCTGCAATGTCTTTTAGCAGGTGACAACAAAAGCTTTGAAGCCTGTACCAACAAATGTGGTAATTGCATCAGGCATGTTATGTGGTATGAAGAAGACCTGATTTATTGTAATTCAAACAACACTAATACTAGTAGCCAATAAGAAAATCATACAGGCAGCATTCCACATTATAGGCAGGAATCAGGTTTTACCTTCCTATCAAACATGTATGGACCATAATTCATATGGCCCATGTTTTCAACCTATAAGAACAGAAATAAACTTATTAGAAATTAAATGTAACAATTCTCAACGTAAAAATGCCGGACATCAAAAAGGACTGAGCATGCAAAGGAAAAAAAGTATTTTCCTCCCCTAGTACTGGAACACATTGTTACTGGATTTTTTATTATGGAATTTTTCGATTGGAGTAATTCTTATCGTTGCTTTTCAAGCCAGTAAGTGCATGAACATTGTGAAGACAATGTAAACAGAGTTTCCAACAATAATGAGTAAATGGACTAAAACAGATAACAGATGCACAAAAACATCATTCCTGGTTGGACAAAATGAAACTTAACGGTCACAGACAGGTGCAAGAAAGTAGCTAAAAGTAATACTGAAACAACTGGTAGTCTTTATACACATACTAGTATCATGTACCGCCTCTTTAGCTTCAATAAACTATCAGACCATAATTAAGGGACAGGTACCAAGACAAATAAGCTGATGTTGGAGGCACATTTGGCATTAGGAAGGACAAGTTTTTTATTTAACAACCTGTCAATTGCACCAACATATGTTGGCCTTCCATTCTTATCATCAGAAGCACATAATGCAAACACTTGTGCTCTATCATGTACCTGGAACATGTGATAGTAAAGAATTCAAAACGTGTCAAGTATTTACTTAACTAATAAATGGAATTGAGACTCAGAATGCATTTAAACTAGATGCCCTAATATTATTGTGTTGTCCTTATAAAAAATGGTCCAGAATGTAAAACAGTTTACTAAACAACAAAGAAAGCTATTCAGACATTAATATGAGTAAATCTATGAACAAATTTTATACTTCTGGTATGAACAGAATGCTTCCATCATCGTTTGGAGCATATTCAGAAACATATGCTAGAAATCCAAACATCTGTCAAAAACAAAAAATTCAAGTAATAAGCAGTCTTGGATTATTATAGATAGTATAGTTCTCAAACCAACAAGCCATAAGACAGATGTTAAACATCTGTCCCACAGACTCCATTGAGAGTGGGTTTCCTGATTCAACCACATCAGCAGAACTCATATCAAGTAAATCAAACAAAAATGCTGTTTTCCGTAACTGAATATGTCCATATCCTATCTTTTCATTATTGGGAGGAACTGAGGGAAGAGATGTTGCGCTATGACGCCCTATAACCCTCCGCAGAGCTGAAAGACATGAACGCTCATGTATCAGCAAGAACCATCATCAAGTAAAGATAATTGTAAGTTAAACAGATATTTAAGAGAACCATCATCAACAAATAAAAGTAGCAACGAAAAACTGGAAAATCATGAAGAAGTGACAGCAAAATGTAGCAGATGGTCTTTATCGAACACTCCTTCAAGTAAAGATATTCTAGACAACAAAAGGATAATTGTCAGTCCAGCCACAAATCAGTGGCAGGATAACACACAAACCTCTGATACACTTCAAAGATGTCTACTTTATTGGTTTATTGAGCAACTAATATAATAACTTCATTTCCAAAATCCAAAATTGACAGAACATTGAGCCAGATTCTTACAAAAAGTCTAAAAGAAGAAACAAAAGCTTGCAACTGACAAGCAACATCAAGCTAGTTAAGCTATTGTGAAATCACAAAGTTAGCGATCAAACTACATTAATTATTAAATAATCACAATCAGTAGATCAATGAAAAGCTGTTAATAAAGGAAGGATATACCACAGCAATGGACTTTTTTTTTTTTTTTTGCCCAAAGACAAAAAAATACCATCGAATTTTGCATTGTCCACATCACCAGATTCCTTAATTGGTGCATCCTGGTCAACAAAAATCATATCAGTTGGTCATATGGTTAATTCCAGGAATTTCAAGTACAATATTCGGAAAACTAAGTTAATATCCTTGCATAATCATAGGAAGTGATATCTGGCTTGTAACCAGACCCATCAATATTGGTATTTGCTCCATTATAAAATCCAAAATTTGTTTCACCATGTGCCATCTAGACATTAGAAGAAAGCAGACTGTAGCATTACTAAATACACCATTGCTTTTGATCAACAAGATATCGGAATTGAAGAACATACATAAGCACAGCAGAACCATTTTGCATAAAAATATTTTCCAAGGCAGATGCTGTAAAATTAGCATCTTTCTGTTGAATATCCTCTCCCCAATGTGTCAGCCAACCTGTATAGAACTCCCTGAAAAGGAAGAACATATGAGTGTTGAACTACTAGCTAAAATCAAAGATACTATCAGCAATGCACTTACGCAGAAAGTGATGGTGATTTCCCAGGAGCATTGAACTCCTTTTGTAAGTTGAATATAGACCTGGGATCATCACCAGTGGAGAAATCAACAGCTGCATGTTGGAGATAGAGTTATGGGTGCATACTCCACATATAAGACAATTATACAGTCCAAAAGCAAATCTCAATCAAGTAAAAAATAAATATGTACAAAACATCAGCATAAACTAAAAATATTGCTGAAAATAGTACTTCACAGGAAATAGACCAGACATATGCCTTGCTTACAATCTAAATAAGCATATGTACAAGCATGCATACACATACACAAATATATTTAGACACAAAGTATAGCCAAAAATATAAGATTTTTTTTCCTTGTACATTTTAAAACCAGAGAATCTCTGAGAAGATATTGAACTTTACCTGAAAAGATGGCATCTCCACAAATGGTTCCTTTCTCAAGAGTTTCCCTAGAACCACCATCTGTAGTATACCTATAGACAATTAAAATCAAAGGGCTGATGATTAAAAAAAATCTACTGCAAATATCAATTCTAGAAAAAAGCACAAGGCCGAAAAACTTTTACATAAATATTACAACATAAAAGAAAAATGCCTGTGAAAGATAACATACAACATGTGTAGAGAAGCAAACAGTAATTTTTCCATCAATAAAAGTTCATGTGGGAGGCGTTATCTGATCAATGTTTAACTACTGCCTTTTGTCAGTTAACACAAGCTCATTTTCCAAAAAAAACAAAAAAAATTGTGGATGTGCTAGCCATGATGGCCACGATATCATGATCGTGATCATGACAGTGACCAACAACCATGAGTGCCACTAAGATTTAAAAAATTGTACAACGCATTGCACTTATATGATTAAATAGAGACAAACAATTAAAAAAAAAGAGCATGATTCCTATTGTGTTCCAATAAAATAACTCCAAGGCATGGTAGCAAACCAAATTATTGAAGGAGTGCCAAGAGACAGACAAAAAACTTTGAAAGAGTGGACAATTAAGTTACGTTATCTCTTGAGAATTCCAACAGGGATGTATCAGTATCTTAGTGCTGAAAATCCATTTCTAGACATCAACTGTAGATGAGATTGCCCATTTCAAAACTAAAGTTGATAGGTTAATTCAATCATTTACAGCAGCTGCAAGTACATAATACAACCTATATTCCATTGCCTCACCACTACAAAACTAACAATTCATTATATCAATTAGCTGAATGTAAGAATCAAACAACTGTATGATGTACAAGGATGACATTGTTCCCTAGATACGGTCACATCAAATCAGCATTGATAAAGGCACTTCAGCAATCTTACCTGATCGATATACTGACCTGAGAACCATACTCGGCAGCCGAGTCCTTAAATAATCAGATCATGTAGCCTGGCTCAGCAGCGACCATGACAATCCGTTACGCTAAGAACCTTAGTGCCGACCTATTCTAAGACATAAAAGTCTGCCTTTGCAAGTCTTAATCTTGGATACTTTGAGAGCAATTTTATCATTTGGTGCAGTAAGAATAGACTATCTCTATAGAGCTTAGTAATGCACCCACGATTTTGGGTCTTATACCCTCAGCAGCCTGATGATTCTCCTAGAACAAGTGGAGGAAACAATTCAAACATTTGCTTAGCATCATCGAAGCCTCATTTTGACCTAAGCTTCACGTTGCTTCAATTTATGCTGATTAAAACTTAAATTTATAGTCTAGAAACTTTCTCCAAGAAGTAACACAGCCTGCCATCCCTTACTCTATCCATGTTACAAACCCTCAACACCTCAACCTCAACCACAACCACAGCCCCAACCCCAGCCTGAGCTTCAGACCCCTATTCCAGCCAATTATCTAACAGGGATTAATGACCCTCAGGTGGCATATTACTCACAACATCATTCCAGGAATTTACTAAAGTCCTAAGAGAAGTCAAGGACAGCTCATCTACTGACTGAGTAAGCAATCAATAGCCACCTCACTTGCTGCCAAATCTTTCATTAAGCCCTCATAAGACTAAAGCCCAAACCAACCGACCACTGCCATCCCAACTAAACCAGACCAAGGATCAACATGCCCCTGATAATGACGGAGAATCCTCATGGTGCCCTAGTGTCCAATCCGAAGGATGCTTCATGGATGAGGAAACCATTAACCAAAAGATAGCTGCTGCCTTGGCCCAAATGAAAAAGGAAGAGAAGAAAAGTCAAAACTTTGTTGTTTCCAAAACATCACCTTTGTCTCAGGAATTGTTGGAGGAAGAATTGCCTGAGAAGTTTAAAGCACCAACAATGGAGTCTTATGACAGTGCTACTGACACAAAGAGCCACTGGTACAAGTTCCGAGCAAATGTACAGCTCCACAAGTTAGTGATGCAGCTTTTATGCCAAGCATCTCCAACTACTCCATCAAACATCGCCCAAATGTGGTACAATGACTTATCAGAGGGTTCCAACACCTCTTTCAATCAATTGGCCAATCTTTTCCAGGCAGATTTGCAACTAGCATCCCACACAAAAAGGCCTCCTCAGATTTGTTTAAGGTGGTTCAACTAGAAGGGGAGACTTTGGCTGACTACATTGAAAAATTCAATCGAGTGGCGATGAAAGTTAAGAACCTTAGTGTGGACATAGCAATTACAGCTATGCTGAAAAATAGCAACTTGTATTGTTTTTTAACTTACTCAGCCTTGAGCAGCCTAAAGATTTTAAGGGTCCGATGAAAAGAGCCAGCACTTACATCAAACATGAAGAAAACACTTGAGGTTACCGAGTTAAGTAGAAGAGAGAAAGAAAGAAATCATGGATAATAAAGGCCAAGAGAGTAGATGCATAGACCAATAACGGCAGAACCAAGGGATGGAACCACCACTTAAGCCCCTAAATTCTTCTAGAATAGAGATTTTGCTCTAGATCCAGCAGAACAAGGAGCCCATTATGTACCCATGACAATTGTCAGAGGAGGCACATCAAGATAAATGACAGTACAACCAATTCCACAAAGACACTAGTCATCAGGATTTCAAATCGTGGTTGTAGACATAGTCGCGATCGTATTGTAGACGTGTCAAAATATCAAGTTCAAAATGAAACGGTAACGGCTAACAATGTTGAGGATCTTTGGTTAAAAAATATAATATGACATGGCTTGAATCGAATGTATCAGTTGTATCAGCTGTATAACATGGCTCAAATTGTCTACATCATTTGGATTGTAATAGCATCGTGCGACTCAGACGTGAACTGAAAATAGCTATGTCGCAGAAAATAACTCTCTAAAAAAGTTATGGCCATTACATATCATGTCATAACAGCCATAGTGACCGAGATTTAAAATGTTGCTAGTCACGACACTGAGGACTGCCATCAACTGAAAATTGAGATGAGAGTTTAGTACAAGGAGGTGCCTGGCAAAGGTTTATCAGGAAAAGAAGCTCGGATGAATGCAAAGACAGAACACAAGGCTTAGAATGCCCCAGGTCTGACCTGGGATGAGCAATCTGATGCTTAAGTCAGAAGCTATGGAAAGTGTTTTCTTTTGCTAGAGATGAAATATGTCCAGAATCTAACCTGGTTTTCTCATCATGAACTAATATATATATATATATATATATATATATAGGTGTTGAGGGAGTAGTAGAGAATTACTATCTGAAGGGACGTGTAAACCCATGTTCCCATGATCTCCAACTTTATTGGTGCTTGGGGTGCACATTCAGGTTTGGGACTTTTATGTCTCAGAATAGGTCGGCACTAAGGTTCTTAGCACAAGGGACTGTCATGGTCAACGTCAAGCCAAGCAGCAATTTGATTATTTAAGGATTCAGTTGCCAAGTATGCCTCTCGGGTCACTATAACCATCACTACCCTCAAGAGTTTATTTAGAGGGAAAAACGAAATGCAAATGTACTATGCAACTCAAATAGAGATTTTGTTGATTAAATAAAACTAAAGCCACTAAAAAGGAAATGTTTGAACACATAATCACATTGTATGAAAGAAGCTTTACACTTCATATGTTAACAAAAGAATCACATGGGGAGATCAATGTAACACTAAAGACAAAATCTCTTACAAAATTATGTTCTTCCTGAGATGTTCTCGAGCCAATTTGACCAGGTGACGAAGATAAGCTTTGCCATTCCCATATGAACCATATTCATTTTCAATTTGAAAGTATAGTTGTTAATCTTTTGTTGTTGAAATAACTTACAGCAAACATTTGAAAGCATAGAAAACAATTTGACAGCGACATATACCTGAATCATTATAATTGGACCTCCATTGTTATAAAGAAGATTTGCTACCTTTGGTAGTAGGATTCCCCACCATTTGTCTACCTATAAATTGAAATCCATATTAATTCATAAATGTAAGAAGACTGATTAAGCCACAGACCATGAATCTTTAAAATTCACGCAAATCTATAGTGGGAAGAAAAAGGCGAAAGAAATGAGCAGGACTTAACAATTTCAGAGATGATTTTCCTATATTAATCCAACTGAAGGAAATTAATTCAATTCCTATCGACATTGTAAACAAGTCTAAATTATATAATTGAGGTACAATGTTCTATGTAAAATTTAATGGAAGAGAGCCTCACCATAAACATTACATTTCAGTTTCAGGAAGAATCCTATACCTGGCAGAACATCCTGTAACTTTAATTTCCTTTAGTCATAGTAACAATTATGAATAAGAGTCAACAATACGACAGAGAAACTGATATAAAATAAACAGAAATTTAAATGGAATAATTCACCAATATATCTGGCAGAACATCCTGTAATTTCAATTTCCTTTAGTCATAACAACAATTATGAATAAGAGTCAACAATATGACAGAGAAACCGATATAAAATAAACAGAAATGTAAATGGAATAATTCACCAATGCACTGTAAGATGACTTCACAAAACAATGAATACCACTGAAGGGGAGAAAAGGAAATTAAAAGAAAGAAACCTGAAGCAAAGAAGGTTAAAATCATTGCCCCTTGGACAAATGCATGCCAAAGAAGGTAAAAATAATTAGTTGCTCAAGCATACCTCCTAAACAAGGTTAAATAATCAGCGTCACTTCTTACTAAGCTATCACAACAAGTGTTCAGCAGAGTGGAACTACTTTGCGTAGCATTTATATTAAATCACAAGCAATTTTAAATTATACCAATTGAAGATAAGCAGGATTACATGATCTAAGCTTGAAAGCAGGCTCTATGGCCAGTAACCAAGCAGGAAAACCTCCAAAATCCCACTCTGCAACCCACTAACAGTTACACAATTGACCACATCCCACAAACAAACCAATACAGAATCTTTCAACTCCAAAAACCTTAGAAGTTTATCATTAACCTGCACAAATATACGGCCCAGGTCAAAGCATAACAAGAAAATCCAGCTTCTGTTATAGTTTAAGAAGAGAAACAAGATCTGCAATACCCTCAAAAACAAGCTTTCCAGGTTATGGCTCGTGCAGATTCCAAGGAACATAAATTTCAATTGTATTCAGCCCTAAAGCCTTTGCTCTTAGCAGCCTATCTTCCCAATACTACATCACAGTCACAATATTAAACATACCAACTTACGAATGTTTTTTTTAAAAGAAAAAGATGAATATTATAATTTACAGCATTAATTAGACATAATTAATTAAAGTTTAGAGTATGTACCTGAGGAAGAATCCTAAAATAGTGTAACTCACTGCCGATTATCCTGAACGGTTTGCTGTCTTTCCAGAACATGTCGTCTTCTATCTCAAAGCTTCGAGCGCTGACCTGACAACGTATAAAGTCAACAACTTTTAGAAAGAGAAACAAAGAAAGGATACAAATTTTTTAGAGGAAGTTACCAGTGGAGACCTTTCCATGTCGGCGATGAGAGGAGGAGGAGGACGACAGAGAAGGCAGCGGAGCAAAGATCGGAACGAAGGCTCCAAACACAATCAAAGAGATGAGTAGGAGAAAAAACGTCGTCGTTTTCCCTCCCTTTTCCTCACCATTGCCCTCTCCCATTCGTAGGTCGAAGAATTTGCTTTTATAGTGTTCTTATTAGTTCTGATCATGGAATCTGTACATATATTTTTTCGTCTTTTGCACAGCTCATTGTCCAAATGGGTGCTGCTATCATGCTCCTGCTCCTGAGTTCTGTTGCTCTTACAGTCCATAAAAACGACATTTTTATAGATACTGCGACGTGACCTTTTTTTTGTGGATGTGGTCGAACGACAGCTTGGTCGCTTTCTGTGGATAAGGATAAATCCCTAAATGCACAGGCGACCCTCGTATTAAACAAACGAACTCGTTTTACGATGTCGGGTTTGCCTTTCACTAGGTCATCGAACGACAAAACGGCCGAGATGCGGTTCGTAATTTTAATCTGCGGACGCAGCATCTGGGTATCAAGCGAACACAAATTAAGCCCAACAATGGCTGGCTGGACTCTAGGGCCCATTGGGTAATATCTGCACTAAGCTTAATGCAAAAGAAGTAAGGATAAAATACATAAGGAAATTTTTTAATTTTTTCTTATAATTATCCATCATGCTCTCAAGAAATATTGGTCATGATGTTAAGAATCCCCCAACTCTGTTTTATTGATTTTATTTTTTTAATCTTACAAAAAGAAAATTTAACTTATTTGATTTCTCATTAAAAAAACCAATGAAAATAATTTGAATAGATTGAAGACAATGTTTATATATGATTAAGTCAATTAACTTACAACATATATCAAAGTTAGCAATAGCTACATAATCAATAATCACTACAACATGTTCATAGAGATGCAAAAATTTGCAGTGGACTGATTGACTAACTTCGAAATTAATCTTAATTTGAGAACACGGATTTTTCACTATTTTCTGATTGAATTCCTTTCGGGACTCCTCCATAATATTAGTGGTATTTTTTATGACCAATTTTATATAATGTAGTTTATGGTTTATCCTTAAAAAAAAAAAAACGACCATACCACAGTTCAACTATTGATATAACTTTAGTTAATCAATAATTGCTAATATTATGGGACCAATATATCATTTGCTTTATCCAGTCAGACTCCCAAGAGTGTCAAAATTTTCATGAAAAGTGCAAATCATATTCTCATAAAAACCTGTATCAGAGAGATGGGGTAAGTCAAAGACAAAAGGAGAGGGCCATCTTTTTATTTTACAGAGGACAAGTCAACCATATGATGCCCTTCCATGAAAAGTAATAACAAGAACACTTAGTAATAGCAATAATACTCAAATATTCACTACTGTTCAGCCCCAGACCAAAAAAAAATACCTATATTGACCTTAGTGTTAGTAGGATTTTTATTATTATTATTGTTATTATTATCATTCTGAATTTTTCTTTTTTGAGAATATTTTCATTCTGAATATGAATATTAGAGAAAGACTACAAGAACATAAAATTTTTTTTGTCAGACTTAGCAGCAAATCGGTAAGTCTGTCTGTAACCCAATTGGGACCGTTACAGTGATGGGACGAAAACTCTAGCGCTGCCCAGCTATTATGAGTGAGACTTGCCACGCTTTACTCCATTTTTTTAAAGCTCCAAATAGGTATTTCATTGAAAAAAAAAATTAAGAGTTACAAAATATAAGTATAATTAAATTTGAAAATAATTAAAAAATTAATAACAATTACATGCATATACAATAAATTTACTCAAAATTAAAAAGTAAATACTCTAATAATATATTATCAACACTCAATAGGAACACCTTTATACTAAAAAAAAAGCATTAAATTTTAAGTATATACTTATTAAATATTTTGTTAATGCATCTTTAACTTTGAGAGTTGGCTTATCTTTAACTTTGAGAGTTGGCTTTGAGTTTATTGATTATAATTGATATTATTGATGATATTAAAAAATTACAATTATGGATGAAGTCTTCATTAAAAATGAACCATATAAAATATTATTATTTATTTATTTCATTTGAGTTTATATACTTCCACAAATATAATAAATGTGACACAGATATATAATATATATAAATTTATTTATTTATTTTATCTCTTATTATTGAAATTTTATTTATTTTCATCTTTTATATTGAGAGTTTTTGTTCTCCTATTTATAATAGTATTTATTTTATTTTTTATGAAAATTTTGTGACATGTTGTGATCTCTAAAATTTAATTTGAAATACTATATATATTTCAATCTTAGAGTACTCTAATTTTATATTTTGGTGATAATCAATCAAAAAATATAAAATTATCAAAAAAAAAGATTTATGATAAATATAATATTATAATTTAAAGTAATATATCATTATTAATTATATTGAGAATTAATTTTATATTAATACTATATAAAAATAATTTTTTTAGAAATATTATATAATAATTTATAAAATAAATTCCCATGGCTTAAAAAAGTAACCACTCACTCTAATAAAAAAAGTATAACTATATAGTTACTTTTGTTTTTTTGCCATACTATAAAGTTATTATATCTTTCTACATGATGGTCATCACCATCATCATCAACTTTTAGGGGTACCACTACACACATGTTCAATGTTTTAGGGGATTGTGCCCCTTAGCCCACCACCCTCTCCTATGTCGCCTGCCATGTCATCACCCTAAGAAATAGATGCCCTTGCTCATGCCGACTCTTCAGATGCTTGTACAAAAGTGTTGGAGAACAAAAACTGATGAAAAACCCACCATTATAAAATGGCAAAAAAACATACCTTTCTTTTGAGATTCAATAGCAGAAAGAAGGAAGGTATGTACTTATTATAAAATCATAAAACATGATGTCAATGACGGAATAAGTGGGAATGCATATATATTCAGAGGAATCTCTTTCATTAGTTACAAAGAGTTTCTAAAATGAAAGCACTGGTACCCATATAATTAATGCATTTATTAAATCTTAGGGATAAGCATCTAATTTTATATATATGTATGTAAATTTCTATCAGATCATTTCCTAATCTGATGATAGCATAATCATTACCATATTTCATGACAGAAGTTTTATTACTAAGTGCACTCTTCCTCTATCTCTAACACATACATGCACATGCAAACTAAAGACACACATCCAAGAAATCAATCTTGACCAATAGTTTGATAAGAATTTACCATCCAGATTTCTTAAAAACTAAGGAATATTATCATTATATGTATAGTGTAATACGAACAAGTCTGTATGCACGTATAAAATTCTTTGATGATAGTTAAAAGAAATATATCCCCCAAGGGAACTTCAGTGCGTCACTTGTGATTGTTTTGTCAAAAGGTCAATCACAAAGTATTAACTTTTCACCTAATTATGCTTTGAATAATTAAGCACATACTTATTGTTCAAGTCCATTAATCCTCATTTGGATATCTAGAAACTAGCTTAACCTCCATATAATGTTAATGTTGGACTCCTTTCTAGTTCCATATCATATGTACAAGTACCTTTAGATATAATTTTGTACCATATATTATAGTGAATTAAAAGCCAAGTCATATCAATTTACATTATCTCCTCTATATGTCTCACATTTTATGTAACTTATAGATGAAAAATTAGATATAAGCCAAAATCATGGCAATCCCTTATATACATTACTTTATTATATATAGCAGATTATTCCATTAAATAGTTTGGTGGTGTGTCTCTATTACCTTATTATGATTACTTTATTATATATAGCAGATTATTCCATTAAATAGTTTGGTGGTGTGTCTCTATTACCTTATTATGAATAAAGAAGTACTTTCTCTTATAGTGTATTTTCTCCCTTAAAAAACTAGGTGATAATATAAAATTGAATATAGTAGAAAGCTGACTTGGAAATAACACACCATGCACAATGATAACTAGAAAAATCTTACAATCAAGCAAGTGAATTAGCTGGTGAGGGATTAATCTAGTTTAATTAGTAGTTTCGAGTTCGAATTAAACTCTGATAGAAATTATTATTTTAAGTAATCCTATCTGCTTTGAATCCAAATTAATCGAAAGTCTACAACTTTTCGGATATCGAATGGTCAAGATAATTATTATAAAAAAAAAAAAAAAACCAAGAAACATCTCTGGCTACAGATGACTGCATTCACATGCGGATTATTCGAAATCTGAAAGATAGAAACCAAATTCACAGCTTGGCAAATGGTTGCCAACTTTTGGTATACACATGGGAATAGTAGACCTGTCTCCAATTGCAAGATCACACTATACATGTCCTTATTAACCTCTCTGGATCGATCTGAAATTTTATCGAAAAAGTAACTAGTACATCTTTCACTACCCAATGGACATAACAAAATCCTCCCTTGGGATTGAATCCCACTTCCCACTTGCGCCCAAATAAGGTGTCGAACGGCATCTTTTTTGTTTTGTGTTGAAACACCATATATCTATACCAAGCTAACGTGCACATCTATATCCATATTTTCTCTTCTTTTTTTTTTTTTTTAAATTGAGAATCCAATGGTTTTTTTTTTTTTTTGGTACCCACTATCCCATATGTGCCCCCCCTAACTTTACATTCCACGTGTATATACTCAGTCTATTCAAAGTTGATTATCCTTATAATCACACGTTGATTAAAAAAAAAAAAATCCTTATAACCACAAAATTCAGCGTTATAAATTTCAAATCTTATGCAACCAAAAAAAGAATTTGAAATAATTTTCAGCACCTTTTAAATCTCATCTAATCTCACCAGCTAACATGTGATAAGAATAGATACATAAATAATTTTTTTTTAATGCTAGCTTTTAGAAAAATCAATTTTTTTTAGATGCGTTAGGTTGAAAATACATATATTGATATGAGAATACCCATTTTATATTAAAAAATATACATGTTTTATAAGGACTAATCAATTTCAGACTGAAACTTGAATTTTTCTTACTATATCAATTATTTTTAATAAAAGGTGGGATTAAATATCAACATTTATGCTTATATTTTAATTTGCACAAGTAAGTAGTGCTGCCCAGCAATTGCATTGGACCACCATGTTCATCATAAGTTTACCTATAATAGAAACTTACCTTTACATAATAAGACAGTGAATCTTGTCTTATTATTACTGGGAAATTATCGGTGAAATCAATTCTTTTTTTTTTTTTTTTGGGTCAATGATCCATTCACATATATATGTGTATATATAAACATAGTGCCAATTCGCACCAAATTGGAAACACAATTTTGGAATCGCAGAGATTCTAACTCATATATATTTGAAATTGAATGAAAGGGTGAGGAGAAGTGGATGGACAAAATCTTGTACTACCATTAGTGGATCAGTCATGGTTGAAAAGGGAGGGCAATTTTCCAGGCTACATATTATGTCTACTCTAATCAACCATAATTGCATACAACTATTTGCATAATCATGCGAATAAATCATTATGGTTATGACGTTACAATGGAAAATTAATCAGTTACTTTACCCATATCGTCAATGCTTAATTATCGTCATTAAACCACTAATTTACACGCAATTAACCCTATCCATATGAAACTGTGCATGTAACAAGTGATGCATTTAAATATTTTTTTTTTTTGCATAAATTAATTTCAATAGATTATAGAAAAAAAATGAAATTCTATTCTGAAGTTGCTTATTCAATTAACTTCGGTCATTGTCTTCTTGAAGTGGTCACCAATATAAACCAATAACTTCACAACTAAACAAAAATTAAGGATTTAATTTGCTTTTATGTATGTTTATAATTTTCGATCTTCTATATAATACCATGAAAAGTATCAACTACAAAAGGTTGATTAATTAAAAATTAACAGGCACAATTTTCTAAAATTATGACTACAGAAAGGCATTAAACTACATATCTGCAATTTTAGATGATGTCCTTCCCTTAGGGAAGCTTGAGAACCCAAAAAAAAACAAAAAGTGAGGGGGAAAAAAAGAAAAATGGGACATTGAAAAACTGTAAATTAAGCCAAAAAGAAATTAACTATTTATATATATGTCTAATTACCTTGCCGAGTTTTCTGTGATTGACTGCGTTCCTCATGAGAAGTATTCATGCAATTACCAAGACCAGCAGCTGCCATACTCAGTATATCACTATGAGAGAATGCTTCAAGACCCAAGAAATCTCTAGTCATACCCTCACCACCACCGCCATTACCATTATCATTTCTTGCTGATTTTGATGAGAGATTGTCATGAAAGTTTCCACCTTTCTCAGAATGCAAGACACCACCTGTAGCTAATGCATCTTGAAAGGAGGTAGTAGTAGTAGTCCCTTCAAGCCCAGAAGCAGAAGACAAAGAATTCATCATTTCTTGAAGAAATGCACCACCAGCAGAACCACATGGAAAAGACGACTGAAGGGCAGGATGGACAAATGAGCCTGACCCACCACCACCTGCTAGTCCTTCACGTGAGGACAAGTTAAGACCAAAACTAGTTGTATTATTTGCATTGTTGTTGTTGCAAGAACCTGCAGACACGTGAGTTTGTTCTTGTTGTTGTTGGTGGTGGTGGTGGGGGCTCATCAAGCCCGTAGTTTTGCTGCTCATGGTTGCACCCATCTGAGCTGCTTTTTGCAGCAATGCAGTGGCTGACATGTGTGGGGATGGAACTGTTGCCGCGGCTGCTTGGTAATGAGGTAAAGTGGGTCCAAGGCTAGGGTTAGGGTTTGGACTAAAATCTTGGTGATGACTAGTAAGGATTGATGATGATGAGTTTAGATGATGATGATAATCAATGGATGACGGGTGGTGCTGCTGATGTGGTGGGCCAGGGTCAGGGCCAGTTCTAGCTCCTCCTAGTCCAGGTGGGCAAGCTAGCCATGGTGGTAACTCTGGCCTTAGAGTGGTAAAACTTTGTTGCTCTTTTTTAAGTGAAAATGGATGCAATTCTTGACCATTGAATTGAGGTAACGGAAGATTTATATTATAAGGAGTTGAGGAACCAACAGTAGTAGTATGAGAGGAAATGAGAACTGGGTTTGGTGCTCCTGTTATAGCTCTTGCGCTCTCCTCTGCTAAAGCATCACAGAAAGCTCTGTGGGTGATGAAACTGTCCCTCCTAAAAAGAAAAAAACAAAAAACCCATAAAGAAAAACAAAAACAGCACTCCACAAAAAACAAAAGTTAACCCATCATGAGAATAATGCCAGCAATACTTGACTTTCTTTCTTCATCTTTTTTACTCTCTGCAACCCTTTCTTTCTTACTTACTTTCTTTCTTTTATATTTTATAACTATGGGAACTAGAGACAGATTGTCCACCTAAGGTTTTGCAATTGAAATTTGCCATACTATGACTAAGACTATTTTCTTTCTTTCTCAATAATAAAAGAAGAATCCAAATAATTTATTTATGTCTCTATACATCTACAATCTGGGTTTGAAAGAGGCAGCATTTAATGCCAATTCTTTTTGTCTATAGTTATAATTTCATAACCCTCACCAAATTAAAGACAAGAGTTGTGACTATTATGCACAAAAGGGAACTCGTATTCATGCATGGATATTTCCTAAGATGGTATGTAAGTGATGAGATGTTAGTTATTATTATACCTCGAGAAAAGGGTTCCACAGTCACATCTGTATTCCCTAGTGCCGCAGGTCTTGGAATGAGCTTTCCAATCTGATTGAACTGCATACTTCTTTGAGCACTTGTCACATTTCCACTTCTTCTCAC
>CATIWR010447242.1:0-17883 GCA_949677035.1 Omphalea diandra | reverse complement strand
TTTTGTTAGCCCATCTTTTTATTAAAAAATTAATTCAAAATTAATAAAAAAACTAAACAAATACTCCCCAAGTAAGCCCCCCCCCCCCCCCCCCCGCGGTGATAAAGTTATATCCTCATAGGAAATCAACTCTCAGTTTATATTTATATATGGGCAGTATGAGGAAATCAACTCTCAGTTTATATTTATATATGGGCAGTATTTGATAAATAGTTTTTGGATTTGAACCAGGGTAGAAGTATATTCAAGTTCCAGGTGCGTGGCGTGGTGTACTGAACGAGGTCCCCCCATCTGCCGCATTCTTGCCCCGAAGTCTTTAACTGCCTTCAACTGTTTCAATTGATCCGAATGAATGAATAACTGAAGCTGCTGGTCCAAAACCTGAATCCCATCCTCAGAACCGCAAACTGATCTCTATTTCTCTTTCTCTGTAGAGAGAAAGGCAACTGACCCAATTCTCAATTTAGTCTCGCGATGACATTGAAACCCTTCAACACCTACACCATCGCCCTGATGATGTTCTTTACCTTCTTAGTCCTCTTCTTCTTTGGTTTCCTCGAATTCCCAACTGTATCAACCTCAATTCCCTTACCCACTACTGGCAGGTGGCTAACGTCATCATCCTCACCAGTCCTTTTTGTTGACTTGCCCTCTGCTTTCAAGAGATGGAATTCTCAAGTGGGTTGTGCTCAGTTTAGAGAAAAGTTTCATTCTTTGATCCATTTGGGGTCTAATGGGTCTGCTTCTTTGCAAATTCTTGGTGGTGGCTCTGAGTGCAGTGAGTTGAAGATGGGAAATGTTAGTGTCTTGGTTAAAAGGTGGACTTGGATTCCTGATAATTTGGATAACTTGTATTCTTGCCGCTGTGGGTTGAGCTGTTTGTGGACTAAATCTTCAGTTCTTGCTGATAAACCAGATGGTTTGTTGTTCGAAACAATTACGCCTCCACTTCGGGTATTTTTTCCCAGCCTTTTTTTCTCAAATGTTTACTTGTTTGGATGTTATTGATTCATTGGAATAGTAGGCAATGTGAACTTTTTTTCTAGATGCATATTTTGTTTCATTATGTTGCCTAAATATAATCTCAATTTAAGTGTGTACAGTTACAATTACGATACCTGATCAGAAATCAGGTAGATTTGGTGAATGCAATTTTTCCGTTTGATACAATGGTGTGGTGTTGAGATTGTTGACATAGACACCAATTTATAGATGACCAAGTTTGTTTCTTTTTCTACATTTCTGGTATGCTTTTTAGGTAGCTGATTAAGGAGTCGATTCTTGAACATGTGTAGTTTTTTAATTTTATGAGCTTCACAAACTAGTAATATGCCATTCCTTTTAGCATATATGTTGCACATGTATAATGACTCTCATTTCCATTCAGAACACCTATTGCTGGAGCATTTATTTGTGTGAGTACCTGGGGAATGTTGACATTCATAATACAGCAGTAAAGTTTACAATCTAGAGTAGTTGGAACATGAATAGAATTACTAAATGGACTGTTGCTTTAGTTTAAGTAATAATAGTGTGTGTGTGTGTGTGTCTCTCTCTCTCTCTCCCCCCTCCATAGCTGCAGACACACAACCTTGTAAATTTTTTTCCTCCCTTCATAACCTATTTTGGAAATTGATCTGGACTAGCAGCTTTAAAAAAGTTCAAGAATGTGATATTTTCTGGCTTTAAGTTATGGTGGTGTGTAAATTAAGAAGTGTGATGGGGTTCTTGTGCTAAGTTCCTTGCTATTTTGAGGGGAACTTCTACAAGACTTAATTTAAGTAGCTATGAAGTAGGATAGTGAGTTTTGGGTGGTGAAAACCCGTATCCACAAAATTAGTGCAGCTGAAATAAAAAGGCTAAGATGGATATGTGAAAAGTTAACCCAAAAAAAAAAAAAAAAAAGAAAACGAAAAAGACCTAATATGGAATTGTTGGATTTGTGAGTGGTGCTAATGGAGATGATTATGTGGAATGCTGGCCTTAACCTGGTCAGTTTGGTAATGGAGTGAAACAATTGGAAACCCTTGAGATGTTTGTTCTGGCCAGAGTAACAGAATATGTATAAGGTCTCAGACATTAACCAATGTGTTGATGCAGGATAACTCGCAAACTGTAGTTTTTTTTCCTAGTTGGTTTTGAAAGCTAGTAAAGATTGGAAATTGTGTGTAGTGTGGACAATTGGGGTTGGTGAGGAGGGAATGATTAGGTGTCAATAATAACAAGAAGAGATAATATGGACTGTTTGCTGTGCAGAATTGGTACTGTGAAATACCAAAAAGCAGTAACTAAAAGGTAATTTGGGTCTCTTCAGATGTATTTGATAGGGAAGGAAAATTGGATGTTTAGTGGTGACTGTTTGTGAGATTTGAAGGGAAGGATTTGATGCTTGAATTATATCAAAATGTTCTTACAACTTGACGGAAAACAATAAGATTCTTACTATGAATTCTTGTATTACATTCAGGATTGAATTGTATCTCAATACAAAAAATAATGTTGTGGGAAATTTTCTCTAATTTTATTCATCAATTCTACTCATAAAGCATTACAAATATACTTATTCACAGATTAAAGTTCTAATCTTGGAAGGGTATGGACAAGCCATAGAAAACCAAAAGGATTAATGTTTTCTTGTACGAGGATTCAAAAATAAAAATTTAAATATGAATGAAGATTAAAAAGTAAACCCTAGAGACATCTGAAAAGCCCCACTCCAGCAAAGGGAATTAAACAATTGCGTCTGAATCATCAATTTATAAACATATTTAATCTGCAGCAAATAAGCTTAAATAAAGAATCAAATAACACTTTTTAATTAGAAAATTACTCAATTATGTTTCAGGTGAAGGCTCTATGAATCTAGGTGGCTAGATTGTACTTCTAATCTATGAACTTTTTTTTTTCTAAATCTCCAGTTCAATGCTGTTTGTATCATTATTCTGTTGGTGGAGAATGCTCTACCTTGAGTTTTAAAATGTCTAATATAAGTAACAATTTTTGTCCTTAAGCATTGAAAAATCATATTTGATGCATGCCATTTGGTCTTCTGGATTGTTTGTAGCATGACAAGACTTGAAAGCTTGCTTAAAACTTGTTTTTCCTTGAGCAACATTTTTGTCTTCATCAAAATGAAAATGGTACAGAGTTTGACAAGAATATTTTGTAGTTGACTAGATAAGCTAGGTGTTGGGATATAATTGCTGGTTAAGAACATAAAGCCTTCATAGAGCCTTTTCGAGAATAGTAGTAATAATTTACAGTGCCTAAATTAGGAACAGCCTTTTCGAGAATAGTAGTTTAATTAGAATTATTTTTCATAACGTTTAATGTGGTAATAATTTATTAGCTCAAGTATTTCGGTCAGGGGGATCACAATTGTGTATATGTTGGGAGTTTTCTACCTACATTTACGTGCGTGTGGAATGAAAAGGAATACATGTAACCTTACAATAAAGGAACTCCAGTGGAGTGATTATGTTTTTAAAAATTGACATGTTTGGGAGTCATCATTATTAGGTTTTCGATGTTCATGTCCATGTGGAAAGAAAGAGAATATGTGAAGCATTTGTGTAGAATGTTAATGTTCTCAATCGAGGTGAATGGCTTGATTGTCTTAGTGGTTTCACTGGTCTGGTGGATTGTACTTGGGTAGGAGGATCCTGCCACTGACTTCTGGCAAAACAATTGATGGATTAGGTTATGCTTAATTATGCGATCATCTGGTTGCAAATACCAGCAGAGAAAATAATTGCTGATGGTAATTATTTGTCATTTCCACTCAGGTAAGGTGGTGTGCTTATGGAGTAAAATTAATGTTTTCTTCTATCTATTATTCTATCATTCTAAACGAAAGACCATTATGAAAATAAGAAACATGGAATCTGCTATAAAAAGTTGATAGCAAGGATTGAAGAGAGAATAGCTTGCGTATCTAATGATTATAAACCTCACCATACATAGTCATGTTCATTTCAGTAGCATTTGATGCACATTCATTTGCTAATGGGAAAGAAAAAGAGACATGGTTGATTTTCTGGTAAATCGTTGTTGTAAGATCAAGGCATTCCCATAGCAGTATGTCATGAATGGTCATTGTTCACCAAACCATCCCCATAGACAAGTATGAACATCAGAGGGCAACATTTTCTCCAACATTCAGGCATTCAGGAAGCTTTTAGTTTCGAATGATATGAGATTGTTACTTGTGGAATTTGACTGAATAATTTTGGTCTTATTTTTTCTTTTCTATTAGCCCATAGTCATTCTCATCCTCTATGGAAAATACGTTGCTCTATGTCAACATGTGGAAGGCAATATAAATGACAAACAGTACTATGCCATCATTTTCTGGTTAATTCTGTGCGTGCATCAAAGTACATATGTTTATTTATTATGTTATTCTATTATGCTTGAACCTTGGCATGATTGTAAGGTTGATCCTTTGCAACCTGGGCATAGTATGGAAATATCCTGCCATAATTTGTGAGGAAGTCTCCACATATCTAACCCTGCCAAGACCTGACAGAGTGTGACCCTCATGCATTGAACAACCCTATTAATTCTTCCCTTTTTCCTCTGATAAGAGTGATTGTTGTCTCATGTTATTTATGATTTTTTTTTATCTGTCATTTAACTGCATTCAGATGTGATTGGCAAAGCAGCAATTCCAAAATTTTACAAATATCTGCATTTCCATTGTCAAGTATGAAAACCCTCAGATTGATATTGCAGTTTCGCTTGTCATGTGCAAGTAGTTCTCCTCTAATTTATTCTGACATGCTAGCATTCCCTATTTTGTGCTTCAATTTTTCTTGGCTTACTTTTAAGTGGCAGTTTTTATCATGTTTGCTAGAGGCGCAACAGGGATCCACTTCGTGTTTATATGGACCTTGAGGCTGGCAGGAAACGTTCAGGTCTTGAGGATATATTTATCAGTTACCATGCAGAAGATGATGTTCAGGCAACTTATGCTGGTGCACTCTTTCATAATGGTTGGAACTATCATGTGTTTCCTCGTAAGAACAATGTAAGGTTCTCACTTATGTTTGGTGCTTTTCCATGTGCTCCACTAGTTAATTTTATGTTTTATTTATCCATTGTTAGTTAAGAAACTGGATGCTGATTTGGATTTCACTAATGCCAAGGACACGCTTGTTTATTGGTCTTCATCACGTTGTCTAGCTTCAAGAAATCAGTTGGCCAAGAGTGTCCTTGGCTTACTTCCACACCATTCATTTGGAAAGTGCTTGAACAATGTTGGTGGACTAGATATGGTTCTTTCTTTCTACCCTGAGCGTGCCAATGATGCTAGCCTAAAGCCAAAATGGTGGGATCATCTACATTGTGCCATGTCTCACTACAAGTTTGTGCTTGCAATTGAAAATACCGTGACAGAGAGTTATGTTACTGAGCAGCGATTTTATGCCCTAGACTCTGGTGCAGTTCCTATCTATTTCGGTGCGCCAAATGTGAATGACTTCGTTCCTCCACATTCAATAATGGACGGAACGAAATTTAGCTCCATGGAGGAATTGGCTTCTTATGTCAAGGCTCTTGCTAATGATCCTGTAGCCTATGCAGAATACCATGCGTGGAGAAGATGTGGTGTGCTGGCTCGCTATGTAAAGACCCGTGCTGCAAGCCTTGACACATTGCCTTGCTGATTGTGTGCGGCTGTTAGTAGAAAAGTAGGGAGAAATGCAAGAACTTAGTGGAATTTTTCTTCTGTGGTTTAATTGGATTCATTCTGCTGGCTATATGGTGATTCAAAGATTTTGCTAATTGGGTGGGTCTGCTGCCAGGCTTACACAGGCAAGAGTGATGATTTGTACAATTAGAAGAATTCTGGTAAGAGTGTACAACTGAGAGATGCAGAACGTAACCTAAGCCCGGGCATAATCCCACCCTTTATTGTTGATTTATTTCATAGTTTCCATCATAAGGAAATTCAGAAGATGATGAGCTAAAAAATTTAAGTACTCTCGTAACTAGCTTTGTAGTGGTGGAGCTAAAAGTCTAATGTATAATATAGTAGGGCTAAGCTCAAGATAGCAAGTAGATGATACATCTAGCAATATTTTAAGATGAAATTCAAAAAGGAACACAATTTTATTGCAAGAATTGAGATTTTTTCATATTTGAATAAATGAGTCTGATTTGATATTTGTAAGATTTAAATTATTAAATTTAACAATTCATGTTTTGAAAATTTTAAATTTTATTTTGTAAGAAATTTCAATCATATAATGTGAAATGAATGAACATATAAAGATTCAAATACAAAAATATAATATAAATAAATTTATACATAAAATGGATAATGGGAAAAAGCTTGAAATATGCAAATACTTTTTTTTTTAATCAAAGGGATGACTTAATATTACTTGATATTATAATTTATATTGATCATATTACTATTCAAGAAAAAAATAATAATTATAGCCATATATATTTAAATGAGAAAATTACAAAAAAAGAATATAAATCAGTTTAGATGAAATTTATTAAATTATTAATTAAATATTTTTCGATAATCAATACATAATTATTTTCGATGAAATTCAAAAGATATAATATAATTATTATACTCATTACTCCATGCATACCTAAATAAAATTGAAATCATATGTAATATATATAAAACTAAGCTACTTAGAATTGGGAAGTGCTTGGGCCACCATATTTATGGTGGGCATCGCTCCTTTGGTCTTGCTTCATGTAAGAGCTCTTGATCTTTAGCAATTCACTGATTGCATCCCTCATTTGCATTCTTTCTCCTGGTTGCTTCATTGAGCATGCAACTCCAACTGTGAATGTAGAAAGGAAGAAATCCTTGAAGCTCTCTCCTCTTTCTTCAAGGAGAAGTCTTGGATCGACAATGTCCATCACTTTGTAAGGCAAAACTCTGTTAACAAAAGTATGGAGATCGAAATCATCACTAAAATAGTCATCAGTTGGTCTCTTTCCCGTGAACATCTCTAACAACAGAATCCCATAACTATATACATCTCCTCTAACAGAAACTGGGTCACCCATGCCGTACTCTGCAAGGCAAATACTTGAAGGATTAACTAAGACAATGGGAAGAGAAGACAAACATTCACAATAGCAAAGAAAAAGTGTACCTGGAGGGACATAGCCAATAGATCCTTTAATAATAGCTGTAGAATTACTTTGATTCTGTTGAATCTCACCGGAAATGGAGGATACAATCTTAGCTAAGCCAAAATCTCCAATATGGGCAGTCATCTCCTCATCCAAAAGGACATTACTTGGCTTTAAATCACCATGTATAATTGTTGATGAGCTACCATTGTGAAGATACTCTATTGCTGTAGCAATATCAATAGCAACATTTATTCTGTCCATTAGTTTCAGACACCTAATTGATTGGCTTTCTTGTCCATTTTCTCTCTCAATTTCAGTATGCAACCATTTGTCAAGGCTCCCATTTGCCATGAATTCATATACGAGAGCTTTGAAATCATTGCCTTGAAAGTCGATGCTAGAGCAGACGCTTAGCAGCTTCACAAGGTTTCGGTGCCTGATGGTTCTAAGTGCTTGGCATTCGTGCATGAAACTATTTGAAGCTCCTCTTTGTTGTAAGTTTAGCACTTTGACTGCCACTTCCATGCCTAAATGCTCAACAATTCCTTTGTAGACAGAGCCATAGCTGCCAACACCAATCATGTTGGCCATAGAGAAACCATCTGTGGCTTTGAAGAGGTCTGCATAAGATATTCTCAGGAATTGGTTCTGAAATGATGGCATGGAAAGATTCTTCTTTCTGGAGATTCTTTTGCAACGCAAGAAAATTAAGGAACAGATCATCAGAACGAAAAATAATACAACAAACACTGGAATTATTACTTTCAGCGCAAAGGAGATGTGCTTGTTCCTGGAGTTGGGAACGAGGCAAGAAGGAAGCTTCAGTTCAGTAATACCTCCACAGAGACCATTGTTTCCCAACAATGAAACTGCACTTGCATTTAGAAAGACTCCACGTTTTGGAACCTCGCCTTGGAGTTGGTTAAAAGACATATTCAGGAACTTCAGCCCGTCAAGCTCAGCTAAAGTACTTGAGATTCGCCCTGAAAGATTGTTGCGAGAGACATCCAGCTCTCGCAAACCCTGTAAAGCACTTAGTTTTGGAGGTATTTCTCCTTCAAATGAATTCCCTTGTAGGTGAAGCTGCTCTAAACCTACACACTTACCGATATCGTTGGGAATCACACCAGATAATCTGTTGTCAGACAAATCCAACTGCGCCAAAGTTTGGAGCAAACCAACATCTGAAGGAATAGGACCCGTAAGTGAATTAGCCGCTAAATTGAGGGAAACTGAAAGAGAGCGAAGGCCAATGACTTGTCTAGGAATAGAACCAGTAAGAAAATTATGAAAAAGTTCCAACGCGATCAAGTTATGACAGCCACCAAGACTTGGAGGTATGCTTCCATGTAGTTTGTTTTGCCCCATGTAGAGGGAACTCAACAATGACAAATTACCAATTGAAGATGGAATTCTTCCTGTGAATTTGTTGCTCCCCAAATCCAATAGTTGCAACTGTGGAAATTTCCCAAAGTCAACAAGTAAACTGCCAGAGAGATAATTGCCTCCAAATAGGAAGAATCTCAGATTGATTAGGTTTTCAATAGCAGAAGGGATGGGTCCATGTAATTGATTATCTGCCACAGATAGAAAATACATGTCTTTGGAGAGATTGGCTATTGAAATGGGTACGGTCCCTTTGAGAGAGTTAAATCGTAAATCGAGAACGCTTAAACTGGAGCAGTTCGCTAGAGAATCGATGAAAGATGAGTCACCTTGTAGCGGATTAAAGGCAAAGTTTACAAATTGAAGATATGACAGCTTTCCAAAATCTCTAGGAATTGACCCAGAAAATCCATTATACTCAAAAGCAATTTGCCAAAGAGTAGACGCATTTGACAATGAATATGGGATAGGTCCAGTAAACTGGTTATCTGAAATTTGAAGGTTGCTCAGCTTTGGAAGAGTTATGCCTATATCGGAAGGGATGCTGCCATTCAGTTGGTTAGTATGAACTTCAATGTTTTCAAGGTTGGAGATGTTGAAGAGGCCACGAGGAATGTTGCCAACAAGATTATTTTCTCCAAATATCAACGTAGTCAAGCTCTGAAGTTGAGAGATTTCCTGTGGAATCTGTCCTTGCAAGCCACTTCTTCGCAGAGAGATTACCTGAAGAAACGAGAGATTTCCGATGGAAGGAGGAATACTTCCTGTCAGGTTGTTAATGGCCAAGCCGAGACCTTCAAGCTTTAATAAAGAGCCAAGCTCATCGGGTATTTTCCCCTCCAGCTTGTTATCAATTAGATTAAGATACGTAAGTTTTGAACATTGGGATAAGTTGGTGGGTATGTTACCTTGGAATGAATTGTTGCTCAGTTCTAAATATCGTAGGCGTCGCAGATGGCCAATCTGTTGTGGGATTTCACCATAAAAGCTATTGTTTTGGAAATCGAGGTGCCTGAGAAAGGATAGATTTCCTATATGAGGAGACAGGGGTCCTCCTAAACGTTGCGAATTCAAGTTCAAGGATGTGACCCTGTCAGGATGCTTACGACCGCATGAGACACCTTGCCAATGGCAGAAATGAAAAGAATCATTCCAAGAACTCAAGACTCCAAATGGGTCTTGCTGTATGGAACGTCTGAAGGATATTAAAGCAAGTCGATCAGTATCATTTTCAAAGCAAGTGGCTGGGTTGAAAGAGCACAAGAACCACCAGCACAAGAAAAGAATTGTGGGATCAAGAGACCACCATTTAATCGCCATGCTTTGTTGGTTAACTGTAGATTTGCTATTCAGCTTAATAACTGATAGCTGATCCTTCAAGATAATGTGGTTTTGCAATTCTGCAGGGCTTTTTAAATTTTCGAGAGAAATCGAGGAATATGTGATTATGCGCGTCAACACTTCGAGGGATAATTCTGTTAACATTGTTACTTTTTCTTATGTGTACAATTGTTACTTTTTCTAATGTGGGGCTAACATAGCATGAATATGAGTTGATGTTTAACATTGACAAGAGTCTTTCGTAAACAATGGATTGTACCTGAACCGTTGACAATTACATTCTAGAACAAAAGTCAAGTAAAATTAACCGTAGACAAACGATAACGGGTCTGTTATTTGTAGAATTGGTAATTTTTGACTTGATCTGAAAATCTGATCAAATTCATCGAAAAAAAGTGCTGAAATTGGTTTGAATATGAATTAATTCAAAATGACACGAAAAATTTTGAATTAAGTTGGGTTGGCTCTAAATCAATTCGACTATTGGATTGAGACTGATTCAAACAGGTCAATCACTAACTCGATGACAATAAATAAAAAAAGACAAATTTTATTATTAAATATGTAAGATAGAATAATTAATGAAAAAACAAAGAAACTTATATTTTAAAATGATTAGATTATTTAATTAAATATATTTTTATTTTTATTTAAAATATAGTGATATTTTTATATTTTTTTAATAAACTTACTTTTCATTTTTCTGTGCCTTTTTATATGTCTAAATTATAATTTTAATTTGTTGTAATAAGTTATTTTGTAAAAATAAAAGTTATTTATTATAATAAAATAATGTCACTATAATTTCTTAAATAATTTAATATAGTAATAAAGACACCATTGTTACAATATTGTTTTTTCTTATATATAATTTGATGGGCACTAAAAAGTTAGTATCAATATATTATGATAAAATATTATGAGAAAGAATTTATCTCATAATTTATCTTGTATCCTCATTTATTATAATAAAAATTTTAACATAAAAAATTTATCACAAATTTACTTATTCTTGATAATAATTGTGACAAATTTAATTTTTATCATAAAAATCATATATTCAAATAAAATTAATTTTATCAAATAAATTTTTATCACAATATATAAAATTTATTGTAGTGAGTAATTTGCTATCATTATACACTAGATGCTTGTTTATCAATTAGTCTAAATTTTTATATGTGATTTTAATGTACTTTTGTAAGGACTTAACTCAATTGCTCTTATTTCTTATATATATTCATTTACTTATAAAAATAAATTATATTTAATTTATTAATTATTTAAATAAAAATAAAAAATTTTAATCAATTTATATTTATGTAGAATTTATTTGATTAAAAAATAATTTTTTTAAAAATATTATTTTTAATAAATTAAGAAAAAATATTATATAAATAATGAAGAATCCAAATAGATATTCAAACAAATATTTTTTTTTAAAAAATTAAATAACAAATCACCTGACTTGACCTAAAATATTATTTGTAAAGGTAAATTTGAAATCCAATCTGAACTTGACTAAAAAATTATTTTTATATTTAAACCCGATAAGTGACTTGAATTCACTTGACACTGGAGCAATCTAAATCCGACCTAACCTGAAAGTATCTCAATCCGCAACAATTCAATCCAAAAATGATTCGACTCAACCCATTTACCACCGTTAATTATTTGCAGTGATTTAATTAAAGATTTTAAAAGTTAATTTGTATGGATATATATTACATGAGTAATATAGATATTTTCATTCATAAAATTGAAATTCTTCTAATATACTAAATTAAATCTAATCTAAAAAAATCTCAAAAAAAAAATCAAATTTGAAAGAAATTGATTTATCTTCTCATTAACTATAAAATTCTCAATAATAAGGGACAATAAAACGATTTTAATAGACAAAACTTTCAACAATGAGAGATAAAAGGAAGATAAAAGATAAAAATGGTAAAATTATTGTCTTTATTGAAATAAATAAAGAAAATTAATGAGATAAGTGCTTGCCACCATAAATCCAACTTAAAAAAAAAAACGAAAAGAGGCAGCAAGATTTTATTTTATTTTATTATATAAATGCACTTAATCAGGATCAAATGGGCATATAGGAACTTTCTTATAAATAAAATAATTAAAGGTAATATCATTGATAAATTTATCTTTATTTCTACTAATGAGATTATACAACATTTAATATTTTTGCATTGAAGTTGTTATCTAATCATTTTTATTTATTTAGAATATTATTAATTTATTTTGTGTAATAAATATAATTTTTAAGATTTGAAGACATGTTCGAAAAAAAATACATTTTTAATAAAATTTCAATAAAAAAATATTAAGACAAATAGTGTGTTAAAATATTTACGATTTAATCATAATTTTTTATTATTAATATAATTATTAAATTGATTGAATAATAATCTCCTTCAAGGAAAGAAAAAAAAAAAATTGTTATATTCTTTTTGTCAAATTTCAATGATTTAACCTGACCAATTGAAATCCGATAACCACGCCAAATCGAGTAGGTTAATTTGCTACTGTGGATGCATTTATTTTTTGAGATTAGTGTGGATACATTTATTGGCTGTATTGTAAATTGCAATTGATTATGGCGTAAATCTCATGTTCTATCTTAAACCCAGAGAAAAAAAGAAAAAAAAGGAAGAAAGACTTGCAATCTTGACTTGCTGATGGCTGTGCTTCGTGGGTTCGTCCACCAACTCGACATGACTTGACTCTGGCTTTCGTAAGGCCTCAATTAGCTAGCTTTATTAAGTTCGATTTGATATGTTGATAATTAACGATCTTAAGTTTATCCTTGTGTTTCCTTGTGCTTCTTGCGTGTAACACTATAGGCATTGTTTGTGGATGTAGAGATCACAAATGGATCGAATAGAAAGAATTTAAATAGAATTAATTTCATATATATGAGTCACATTTTTTAAGATTTGATTAGGATTGAGTTATTTATATTTGGTTATCGGGTCACTATATAAAAAAAATGATTTGGATTATTTTTTAAATTTTATATTGAATTAATTCACTTATAATTTTCACTTTTGAAAATGAATAAAATATTATTCTCATTTTTAAATAAATTTTAAATATTTTATTAATTTTAATTGAGTCAATCAAGTCAATTCACATTTTAAATTAAGATCATATTAATTTAAATTGACCTACTAATCGAATCAAATTATATTTAATTTGGGTCAATTTCAGATAAGATTAATTTTGAGTCTCCTTTAATTTTAGGTCAAATTAGACTGAATTTTTTTTTTTTTAAAACAGGTTCATATTAAGCTAGGAATTACCATCTTTAGTGTCATAAGTAAGAGACATTTTTTTATACATATGTTATAATTATTTAATTAGATTTAATTTATGACATGCAAAATATTAATGTTAGAGATATTTGAACTTATTAAAATAAAATTTAACACTAAAGTTGAACTTACTAAAAAATAAAATTGTAGAAGGTAATATTTCCAATATATTACTTTGTTGAACAAAATGAAGTGTCGAAGTCACATGACTTAAATTTTTCCATTTACCCAAAAAGAAAAGAAAAAAAAAGTCATTCTCATGGACGAATTTTCTCCGAACTATCCCTTTCATTCTTTGTTAATAACTACTTTTGAATTTGGAAAATAGTATTACTACCAGAATTTTCTAAAAAATATGAAGAAAAAGAGAAGAATTCATCCATGGAAAGAGACAAAGTCTATAATAAATTATTAATTTACAATACTTCAACTTCTAATCTTAAAAATAAAAAATAGATATATTTATATAGAAAAGAATTAAACAAAATATTAATCTTCAAAAAGTTTCTTTATAAAATGGAGATAAAATGAAAGGAATTTTTAAGAAATTGCTTTACTAAATGAGAGACAGATTGCTTTACTAAAAATAAAAATAAAAATTATAGTTAACTAATCATATCTAATGTGAAATGTTTATAATTAGTGGAAATTGGTTAAGTTATACATGACAATTTTGAATAATTTATCTAACGTGTGTTTGCATATATATATATATATATATATATATATATATATATATTCATATGAATACAAAATTAATATTTTCAAGAACTCTTTTCAACAACAAGAAAATTATTAAGTGTATCGCAAGATTATATTAAATCATGACTGCTCATCATTAATAATCATTATTATTAGAAATAATAGTAATAATCTTTTTCTTATATATATAATTGTCGTTAAAATTTAATGTAAATAGAAATACACTAAAATTCTCATAAAAAGTTAAAATTTTTTTTTTATGAAATATATTTAACTTTCATATAAATTAAATTGTCGACTAGTTGACATTATTATTGGAGTTTCACAATTGCTTTCAGAAGGTGTGAAGCCATTTATGTCCCTTTCAGTTTACAAACGTACCCATTAAACACGTAAAGATGGTATTGATGAATGAATATAAACGTGACTAAGAAATTAAGCGTAACGTACAATTGTGCTATAAATTTGAAAATGACGTGCATAATCCAAATAAATAGAACTATATATATTTTTCGAATAAGTTCATACGAAATATATATTAAAATATTTCACTTATAATGAATTTTTATTGTTAAATATCAAATTTATTTTAAATTTTGTCTTTTTATAATATAGTGTAAAAAGGATTTTTTTTTTCCAGTCTCACATTGGAAAAACATTGAACCTGTGTAAAGTTGGATACGACTGACTTTATTTATTTGGAAGAAAGCGAGTTTAAAGGAGATTTTAAATAAAAATTTAGTTGACTACTGAAATTTATACATGCAATCAAGAAATTGTTACCACAAAATTTACATTTTATTTATGAAATTTTTTGAAGATAAATATAAAATTTTTTATAAATAAATGTAATTTACTTATAGATTACTAACTGATTTTATTGCTAGCTGTTAAGTTAATTAGTAATTACCAACAAAAATTTTTTGTAGGTACAATTTACCTATAAAATTTTTGTAGGTTATTTGAACAACTATCAGTTTATGATATTTATAGGTAAAATTTTAATAATGGAATATTATGTAAAAAAATATTTTACCTATAAAATATTTCATAGAAAAATTTGTAAGTAAAGATTTACCTATTTAATTTTTCTAACTAAATCCGCCTAAAAATTTACCTATGAAATTATTTATAAGTAAATTTATTTTTTTTTATTAATTTTTGTTGGTAATTTATAGATAAATATTACTGACAAAATTTTCTCTAGGTAAATCTGAAGGTAAAATTAAAGAGATATTTTTTTATATTCATTTATTATTATAACTTATACATTAATTAGTATTTTAAAAATGATAGAATGACATGACTTTATTGTTGGAAATTTTATGTGGGCTAATATTAAATATGAGTTGGTTTTAATTATTTATAAAATGAACTGAATAATATAGTTTATTGATTAGTGAGTAAGCTCAATTGAAATAGTGATCAATTGAGTTATGAGCTTGTGACATCTCTAGTGGGCCGATATGGAAGACGGTCAGTGTAGGCCTATTTTAACATGGACCTGTGATGGGTGAGTCTCTTAAAATCTATTATAAATAGGTTAAGTCTCCTCTCATACCTTCATATCTAAAAAAAATCATAGTTGCTACACCCATTGGTAGCCGTCTTGTGAGAAAGTCAAGGAGAGGAAGACCTAACTCTCTTTTTCAATTCTTCTGACCTATTATCTGAGTATGCTATTTTTAGTGATCGCAATTATAACGCAGAACAATTTGGGATTCAACGCATAAAGAGGTATACAATTTGTTTCCGCTTAATTGTTAAATTGGTGTTCTAAATTCATGTACTAGATCCTAAAATTTTTTTACAATTGGTATAAGAGTCATGAAACTGTACATGATTTAGAACCCTAAAAATTTTGTATTGTTAACAAAAAAAAAATTATTATTCTGACAATTGATGTTGTTGTATCGATATGTTATATATTTATTTGCCCTTGCCGTGGCAAGTTACCTGCTTAGAGTGGATGGTTGATGAGGCAGCTAGGGTATATAGTAGGTCAAGGGTTCGATCCTTGGTAGCGCAAATTTTTTGGCAATTTTTTTTTCTCGCTTTTCCTTCCTTCTCTTCTGCGTTTTACTCCTTAACCCAATGTAAATCTTGTTCCTAAAATCGACAACCCGCATATCGCAATCACAACCCATAACCAAGAATTCCCAATTCTGTTTCGCCTTGGATTATCTCTTTGTTCCTTGGATTTCTTAGCTTCTTTTGCTCCAATCGGCGCCTTTAAGTTTTGGTTGAATGAGGTTTGTATCAGTTCTTTTGTGTATAATAATTTGTTGACTGGAATGGATAAAAGGTGTTCTGGGTCTTGTTCTTTCATGGGGTGTCGTGAGGGTTGGTGGTGCCTGTTCAGTTGGGTATTGATTGTTGTGTTGTGTAATGGATGGTTGTTCAGCCGACATGCACGACGTTGTCCGATTCTATTTGGGAAAAGAAGTTTCGGTCTAACTATCAAGATCTGCTCGATTTGTTCCCCCCCCCCCCCGAGCGGTACCATAATTGGTCCATGAAAGATTTTCGATGGTGGTGGTAGACTATTGATGGTGGTTGTTAGTAACAGTTGTTGATGGTTAGATATATTGTCTTAGATTATTGATGGTTAATCACTACCCTTGATAAGGGGTCTAGAAATTGGATAAGGGTTTATGTTGAATGGCTTGGGTTTTAATGTAACCAAAAAAAAAAAAAAAAAAGAATTGGGATTGGATTGGATGGAACTTGGAGAACCTATATGAAGCTTAAGGTAGCGATGGATGTTAGGGTCAGTATAAAACGTCGCATGAAAATTAAAAAGCCACCAGGGGAAAGCTTCTGGATCAATTTTCAATACAAAAAGCTTCCCACATTCTATTTCTATTGTGGAATTATTGGGCATGCAGACAAAGATTGTGAAAAATTGTATGCCAACCCAGTAGAAAAGGAATTGTACACCCATACGGAGCTTGGCTTTGGGTGCAAAATAGGAGGGGAGATGATGGGTGGTTCAGGACAGTAGCACCGATGAGATTGAATAAGGAAAGTGAGGGTGGAAGCTCATACGCTAGTTGACCTAGGGACACTTGATTTGATTGGAGTGAGTTATGAGAAGGAAAATAGCAATGATTAAAACGGGTTTCAAGCTCTCCAAGACTTAGTATAAGTCTAAGAAGCCCACCCCTGTGTTTTTTATGGAAATAGAGAAAAAGAGGGAAAGGGATTGCGCGCCGTGGGTTTCGAACCCACGACCGCAGGACCCCCAGACATAGTTTTAGCCAACTGGACTAAATGAATCGCCTGTTGATTTCCTATGCAGACTAATATTTAGATAAACAGTCTTATTATTCATGCACCTCATGATATATTTCAATTTTATTTTCAATAATTATTAATATATATATATATATTTAGGTGGTTTATAATTGATTGTCTATTTATTATTTAGTGATATTGACCTTGTGATAAAAATTTTTTTTAAATAAATAGACAATAAATAATTGTTTTGCACATAAATGAATAAATGATCATGTGCTTAAAATTGAGGTATTTTATATTTAGTACCTTGTGTATCCTTTTGAAATATATGTTTGTGTCTAGTATGTATTTTAATTGGGCCATTATAAATCTCTAATTAAAAATAATTTTATGGGTTGATATGGGAGTTACCACCAAAGTGGGACATCCATTGAAATTCGTAGAATTGTTTTTAATTCTTGCGAAGAGATAATTCCAAATCAATATATATAATAACCTGCCCAAAAGGGGTTATTAGATGCATTGATTTTGCGAGAGCTTATTGAGATGAAACTATTTGTGCTTAGAGGTGCATTAGTCTAGAGAGTCTGTCTGCCCAAAGGGGATATATTTCTCAATACTAGTGTGATCTCTATTGTGTGCTTCATTACTAGAAATTCTATTGCACGTGCATGTTCTGCCCAAAGGGGAATATGTAGTGATGTCAGAATTTTCTAGATTGTGTAAATTACAAATTTATTTTGTATATAGCCCAATTTTAATACATGCTCTTGTTTTG
>CATIWR010447238.1:0-63201 GCA_949677035.1 Omphalea diandra | reverse complement strand
AGTTGTTTCATCACAACTTATCTCTCCAAACTTCCAAATCTCCAAAACTCTCAAATTCTCCTCCCTCTCTCAAGCAAATTGCAATGGCCCCCAAGAAGTCTTCAAGATCTGAAAAGGGGAAGGGAATAGCACAACCTTCTGCCCCTCCTTCTCTTCTAAATATGCGAGGAGTAACCCGCAAGGAAAAGGAACGCTATAAAGCAAACCTATCTAAAACTATCCTCCCAAACAAAATCCCCTCATCTTTTCTGCTTGAATCCCTAGGTCTCTCCAATGAAATTCAGGCATTCCTATCCAATCTAGGCTAGAATGACTTCATCTTTCGAGCAGAACTGGGATATGAGGAGATAGTTCGAGAATTCATGTGCACGGACCAAACAAGTCGTAAGATGGAATCTCCTACCGGGCAGTATGGAATGACGTTTCGGGCGTTTGGAGATCCGTACTATATCACCTTTGAACAATTATCCAACCTCTTCACTCTCCAAACCGGCGAAAATATTCCATTCGTCATCGTTGCTCTAGACGTGATTTACTCCGAATTTTAGGCAGAAATTTCTTTAGAGGCTAAGCACGATCCTCGCTCCTCCTTGGCGAAGCACATAAAGATGTGATTTATGTAAAGCTAGTATACACTCACATATAAGTCGAACCAGTATTGAAATTCTATCTCCAATTTTTTATCAACCTTATCGTTGGATATGTTGGAAAAAGTTTGCTTTAACATGTCAATGTATAAGTTTCATGAAATTTTCACAATATAATATTAATGTATCATCATTTTTACATGTACAAATTGAAAAGTTGAATTAGTTTTATAACTTACTTTACATATTGTGTTACTTCATGATAATTGAGAATAATATATGTTTAATTTGTGTGATATTCTTCCTCAGTTAATATTATACTTTTAGGTCTACCAAAAAGTAATCCTAAATGAGTGAATATTGACAAATTCCTGAGAATATTAATTATTTCAATATTTTCACTATCATTATTTTGATTTACTCTTTTATGCCTTGTATACCCATATAGTTCGAAATAATAAGAGCGAAATGGTGAGGCTTCTTAAATTAAGTATGCATTGCAAATATAACCTTCAACCTGGGCTTTATTCTTGATATGATTCTTTAAATGTAAAAAAAAAAAAATCTACAACATAACAATGTGATTAAAGTATGAATAAATGAATAAAATAATATCATTGTAACTGAAATTTATAAAGGATACAATTAAATTAAATGTATCTCTCAAAAGGATACATCCATGTATACCACACTGCTAGCTTTGCTTCATATACCAAATGTAGTACTAAATGTTCCATTGAATGAAAGAAACTTGGGGGACAAATCTGTTCTAACTTACACAAAATCAAACGAATGTCAGTTTTCAAATGTGGTATCACTTCCTCCCTAATTTGAGGTATTGTGAGTTCTTTGAAAACTTACTCAATTCCATAAGTGGTTTTCATACTTGTGAAGGCAACTAATGGAAAGCATATAAAGTAATTGCAACATAAATAAGAAGCAATCATAGGATAAACACATGACAATCATGAATTTTCATTCCAAATAACTTTAGCTTCCGCATATTGACGCATTGACCCATATTAGATATATATCAATTTGAAAATTAAATATTTTTTACCATTCACATTAGACTTTTTTATTTTACTTATCTAGTGTATATTTACCCTTTGGATATTTTCTTGTTGTATTATCTTGATGCAACTCTAGACGCGACAAAATAACTTCAAGTCTTCTATAGATTTAGCATTATCTTTGGATTTTCCTTCTATGTTCATCATCATATTAAAAACATTCTCAAACATATTCTTCTTAATGTGCATAACATCTAAATTATGGCTTATAAAATTGATTTGCCAATAAGATAAATCACAAAATATATTTCATTTCTTCCACCCACATTTTATTCATTTTGATATTTTCTTATTAACCTATTTAGACCCAACTATAGTTGCTTTCATCAGTCACAATCTATCGATTTCCTCTAGTATGTCTATTCCTAACAATATAGGTGAAGCTGAATCTTTAACTATTTGATTCTTAAGAAACATAGTTTTATTCCATCTAAACGGATAATTAGATGATAAGAATTTATAGGTATTATCAAACTATGATTGCTTACTACCATTCAAAATCGCAAAGGCATCAACATATTTCGTGTAATATGGACAAACAAGTTTGCCTTAAGTTCGCCAACCAAACAACATACCATACATAGGAAAATCACTTACAGTCAATAACAAAGTAGCTTACATCTGGAAATTCTTTTTTATTGAATTATCATATGTCTCCACTCCAAATTCCCATAATTGTTTCAATTCGACAATTATAGGATGCATAAATACATCTAACTTCTATTTAGGATTCTTAGGTCCTAGAACTAAAACAAAAATAAATATATTCCTTCTTCATACATATCATAGGAGGAAAATTATAAGGTGTGATAATGATTGACCAATATAAATATTATCCAAATTAGTTGAAAACCATTAGTGCATAACAAATGAACATTCTGGATTTCAAATGCAAACTGTGGATTTATATGAAAGCATATGAACAATGTTCCATCACACTATCTCTCTACTCATGCTTAACATGCCATCTTATATATTTGGTTGTTGCTTTAAAATCATATAATCTTTACAGCCTCGACATCAGCAAAATGTAAAACATCCAATACAAGAAACTAAAAAAATGATGACAAAATATTTCGTCAGTAAATGAACTAATTTTATTGGTAAAATGTTTTACTAATGGAATATAGATGAATGGTTGGTGATGTTGTGTTGTTGGAAAACCCAATCTGTTAGCACATTTAATCAACTGCTGCATTATCATGATCAAGCAAATAATCATCAGCATTGGTGGTTGTAGGATCAGATATAGGTGGAAAAGCAATAAGAGGCTGAGCAACGAAAGTGGAAGGTTGAGCAGGAGGCGAAAGGGTGGCATAGGCATCTACAAATGAGATGAAAGAGGTATCCAGTTTGCTGAGACATGACATACAACTGGTCCTCCTAGCTTGCATCCATGTATCTACAAACTCGACATGGGTATGATAAGATGTCATCCTCTCATTTACTCACCTCTCAACCTCTCACTGTAAATCCTTGGTAGAAAGCGGTAGAGTTAATGAAAAGCTATCACTTAAGCACTCATCATAAAAGTAAGGGACTTAATCACTCATGCCACAGATTTGCCCCTTCACCCAGTTCACCATTGCTAGCAAGTAAATCTCTCACTCATCCACTTGATGAGGCTCATCGAATCCTATAGCTTGCTAAATTTTATAAATTATGAGTGATTATCATATAGTAATAAATGAAAAAAATTAAAAGTAAAATCAGTAAGTTATGACTTACATTAATAGTCCTCGAGCGTGTATCAATAAAGGTTTACATGTTATATTATTTCGTGTGTGTATGCAAAAAGACGTTGATGGATAGAGCTTTTCATCCTAACTGTTGAGCTTGTTATTAAGGTAATGAAAAGAAGAAGTTAAAAAAACTTTAAATAAAAATTAAATAGCAATTCATAAATTTGAAATACACTTTCTTACCAGTTGTCTGACATGCTTAGAAAAGGAGTATAGATCTCCTAGTGTACTTAGATGGACTTGAGCTTGGACTACCTTTCTTTGTTCGTTTATTTAGGCTGATATAGTGAGACATAACATGAGCATGACAAGAACTCCACTGAGTCTGCCAGTGATCTCAGAGACCTTATTAGGCACCTAGGTCTCTTTGCCCTTATACTTCAAATCATAAAGCATATCCTTATATCTTAAAATAACCTTCTTGAAGAAGGTTCTCTGAACCAAGGCGTCAATCACTTGGTTCCATTGAAATTGCTTCTGTACCAATATTAAACACATAAAAACTAGTAAATAAATAAAACTTATTTTTAAATATTTAACTTGAATTATAAACATTACTTACCTGAAATTCCTCCCAATAAAAGGTCTCTACAGACTATGGGATCTTCTTCCATGTGTATCCATCCTGATGAATCTTTTGCTTAAAGATCTTTAGACATGCACGAAAGCATCTATCAGGCGGATGCAAACTATAAAAATTAAAAAATATATATTGTTATAATTAATAAGATAAAAAATAAAAAATAAATAGAAAATATAAAAAATAATTATTACATACCTCCCGTGCTATAATGAAATATGAGGTCATAGCTTGGGTACATGAACTATATATGCATCATATGAATATATCGATGTAGTTGGCCCTTTAAAAGTGCTAGGAGTCGATGGCATAGATGGAGTAGGAGTTACTGGGTCAGGAGTAAGGGATGGAGGTAAAAGAGGAGTTAAACCTATAGGTGGAGCTAGTGTCAATGGAAGTCCACGCATCAAAGCTGGTGTACTGGATGGCAAAAGTGATGGCAGAGGTAGTCTGCGATAACGAGTATGTCCTTTACCTAGTGGATTGCCTCTAAAAGGTGTACCCAGATAGCTAAGTATATGACATGTCATCTGAATGTACATATAAAAGTATATATCTAATATAATATTTACATAACAAAAGTACTATTCATAAGTGTACATTACCATAACTAAAATATAAAAATAACATAATTTTTTAGTTACTTTAATCATAACACTTTATATCACCTTTAGACATTATATCTTTCGATGATTTAAATTCTTATTGTAGCTTTATTTCATCGTCAAACTGAATATCTTCATTTTCATCATTTAATTTAATGAACGACTCACCCAAATCATTTACAATTTTTGGTGGCTTGTCCTTCATAATTTCAATGAGAGGCAAATTATTAACATCCTCTTGAAATGAGGCTTGAGATGATTTCTTAATAACAAATTTGTCTTTCATTTGAACAAATGATCTAGCTTTTATTTTGAATACTGCCTATCAATTAGCTCTATCCTATCATAAACTAGGATAAAGAAAATAATTCACTTGACAAGCTTGCATTGCCAATATAAAAGGTATGTATTTATTAAATTAATGTTTATGGTTCCTTTCATTCCAATATTAGGCATTGGATCAAACCATTCACATTTAAACAAAATAGTTCTTTTTATCATAAGTGTTGGATATTCCAACTATAGGATCTAGATTAGTCGACCATAATAGTCATATGCATTTTCATTATGGTTCAAACCCTTTATATTTATTTCATTATTGATTGATGCCTTATTTTATCCATATTTTTCAATGTGAAACTTGTACACATTTATAAAGCAAACGGGATACATAGTCACACTACGTAATGAACCCTCGGTAAGATCTACAATAAATTGATTTATGATTCCATTTGTTGGATCATTTGCCTAAAAGAAACAAAACAACTCATTAGCTACATTAGTTATATAATAATTAGTCCTATAATTTATTATTGTATTATTAGCTATTTTATACTCACTTATAACTTAAACCTATATCAAAATTTTATCTTTGACTTTTTATGAACCTTGTTGGTGGATATGTTAGGAAAAGTGTGTTTCAACATGTCAATGTATAAGCTTCATAAAATTTGCATAATATAATATTAGTATATC
Organism: Omphalea diandra; assembly: GCA_949677035.1. Taxonomy (NCBI): domain Eukaryota; kingdom Viridiplantae; phylum Streptophyta; class Magnoliopsida; order Malpighiales; family Euphorbiaceae; genus Omphalea; species Omphalea diandra. The sequence continues at coordinate 57,639 of CATIWR010447238.1, read as the reverse complement.
ATCATTTTCACATGTCCAAAATAAGGAGTTGAATCAATTTTATAACTTACTCGACATATTTTGTTACTTCACAATAATTTAGAAGAATATATGTTTGAGTTGTGTGATATTCTTCAACAGTCAACATTCTGCTTTTAGATTTGCCAAATGGTCTACCTAGATTAGTGAATGTTAACAAATTTCCTCAAATATTGGATATTTCAGAGTTTTCACAATCATCATTTCAAGGTACTTTTTTAGGCCTTTATGTACATATGTGATTCAAAATAATACAAGCAAAATGATGAGGCTTCTTCAACTAAGTTGTATTACATATAAAACCTTCAACCTGAGTTTTATTCTTGACATTATTTTTTAAATGTTGATGAAATATTGGATATTTTAGACTTCATTTTGAGGTATTCTTCTATATCTTGTATACACATGCAATTCAAAATAATAAGAGCAAAATCATAAGGCTTTTTCAACTAAGTATGCATTGCGTATAAAACCTTTAACTTAAGCTTTGTTCTTAAAATTATTTTTTAAATGTCGATGAAATCTACATCATAAACATATGAATAGATTAAAAATGAATGAATTGAAATCGAAAGGACACACAAAATGGATATGATGAATTTAAATGTATCTCTCAAAAGGATACATTCATCTATACTGCAGAGGCCCTATTAGCTTTGCTTCTTATGCCAAATATATGACTAGAACTTCCATTGAATCAAAGAAACTTAGACAAAAAATTTATTCCAAGTTACATAAAATTAAAGGAATGTCAATTTCTAAACCTGTCATGTCATCCTTCTTAATTTATAGTGCAGTGAGTTCTTCAAAAAACATACTCAACTCTGTGAGGCGGTTTCATACTTGTGAAGGTAACAACTCACAAAAAGCAATAGGGATTGATCACTACATAAACACATGACAATAATGGCTTTTCATGCTAAACAACTTTAGCTTGCACATATCAACACATCGAGCCATATTAGATACATACTCATCTGAAAAATCGAACATTCTTGAGCCATTCACAAATGACTTTTTTTTTTTGCTTATCAAGTGTATAATTTGCCTACGGATATTTCTCTATTGCATTATCCTAATGAAACTCTAGATGACAATAGAATAATTTCAAGTCTTTTTGAGATTTGACATTATCTTTGGATTTTCCATCTATATTCATCATCGTATTAAAAACATTCTTCTCAATGTGCATGACATCTAAATTATGTCTTATCAAATTAGAACTTCAACAAAGCAAATGCTAAAATATACTTCATTTCTTCCACCTACATCTTGTCTATTTTGTTATTTAAGCATTAACTTCTTTGGACCCAACTTTAATTACCTTCATCAATCATAATCGAGTGATTTCCTCTAATATATCCATTCTTAACTTGATAGGTGGAGTCGGATCTTCCACTATTTGATTTTTTTTTGAAAAATAATTTTATTCCATCTTAATGGATGTTTAAGCAATAAGAATTAATGGATATTATCAAATCATGATTGCTTACAAGAATTCGAAAGTGAAAAGGCATCAATATGTTCCATACAATTTGGACAAGCAAGTTTACCTTAAGTACTCCATCCAAAGAGCATATTGTAAGTAGGAAAATCACTAGCAGTCCATAGCAAAGCAACTCACAATTGAACATTTTGTTTTGTGAAAATATCATATGTCTCCATCCCAATTTTCCATAACATTTTCAATTTGACAATCATGGATTGCATGAATACATCTAACTTCTGTTAAGGATTGTTAGGCCTTAGAACTAGAATAACTTGGAACTAGAATAAAAATAAACATATATTCCTCTTTCATACACTTCCATGAAGGTAAGTTATGAGGGGTTAAAATAATTGGCCAATATGAATATTACTGTCTAGATTGTCCAAAAGATTGAAACCCATTAATGTACAATCCCAAACAGACATTGTGAATTTCTAATACAAATTATGGATTCATTCAATTAAAATGCTTCCAGGCTGGCAAATTTGAATAATGTTCCATCACACCATCATCCTATTCATACTTAGCATGTCATCTCATATACTTAGCGGTTACTTCAGAAGTATATAACCTTTGTAGCTTCGACATTAGAGGAAAGTAATACATCTTTTTATATAGAACTTCTTTTTTAGATATACTTGATCCTTGAGGCATGCACTTATATCTAGGAAAATTACAAAACTTAGATATCCTTAAATCATTGTCATCACTCCAATATAACATGCAATTATTCTTGTAGCAGTCACTACAAAAAAAATCAAATTTAGTTACTGCAAAAAAGTAGTAGCTAAGCTCTGTTTTTATAGTAGTTAAGCCCTTAGCAACTACCTTAGCGACTAATATCATGTTGTTGCTATTTTCTTAATAGCTAAGCTGAATTTAATGACTACAATTGTGTAGTCACTAAATAGCGACTACAAAATGTAGTAGCTAAGAGATTACAACATAATAGTTAATTAATATTGAAAGTGACTATAAAGACTAAATTAGTGATTGTTTAGCTACTAACATGTGCATTAGCTAAGGTATTATTTTAGCAACTATAACCTTGTAGCCGCTAAATAGCAGCAATTTAGTGACTACCTTTTATAGTAATTAAAATTAATAGTTTAGCTACTAACATTAAGTAGTGGCTAAAAAGAGACTGCTTAGCTATTACACTTTGTAGTTGCTAAGGTCTCTTTTCTAGCTACTAACATGCATGCAATAGCTAAATGGAAACTGTTTAGCTACTATCTCTTTTAAGTTAATATCATTTGTCAATGTCATCCTTGAGGTATGTATCTATATTCATAAAAAAAGAAACAAGAAAACATTATAGGTAACCTAAAGATAAAAAATATAAGTAGACATTAAAATTACAATTTGGCACTTAAATATGACTAAGTGCCGAAAAAATGTGCTTCCTGGTTTTGATATCTAGAATAGAAAATTCAATTTTTCTGTCTATTTGCCCAAGCCTCAACAAGGTAGGATCAAGACTTTTACCTATATTTATTGCCAAAATTACTTTCACATCTCCTCTTGAATCAAAACCATCTAACTAGTTTAACAATTCCAATTTAGTTCTCTATATCTCTCATTCACCACCTAAATGTGCATCGTTATGCCGACTGCATCAATTTCATCAATGAATACAATTAATGGTGAAAGCTCATTAGCAACTTTGAAAAGTTCCCTGACTAATTTTAGGCCTTTTACTAAGTATTTTTGAATCAATTCACTTTCTACCACACATAAGAAAGTCCTTGATGTATAACCAAATATGCCATACGAGTAAGGAAAATACTACAAAATTTATTAAGATTCCATACTTTGTAGAGATATAAGAAAAATGAATACATGTGAAATATGAATGACATACAGCTAATGCTAGACTAATATCAAATGAAATGACTTGCCATTGAACAACAACTAACCAGTCAACCACCAAAAAAATAGCCTTTATATCAAATGCTTTTATGTATTTATGATATTAAGAAACTCACCTTGTTTGTGCAAATTAGGTAGGTGTGAAAAATAGTAAGGCCACAAACAAACCAAAGAGCTACAAAGCAGTAGACTATGAGAAAGTCTGAAAGAATATCTTGAGATATGGCTTTCCAAATGCGCTTTTTTCTACTAAGTATGTGAATATCAACAATTTATTATTATTTTAATTAAAGAGCGTACCAAGACTCAGTTAAGCGCCTTAGCATAAATATTGACCAATTATTAGTTTTGGTAGATAAATAAAGGAAACATTTCATACCTTGCAACAAGCTAATAATTATTTAAATTAAATAAAGAAGGAAAACAAACCATTTAGATTAAATCAAGAAAAAAAGCTATTATAGGAGATAAGTAAGGTCTTATTCAGTCCACTTCACTTTGCAATTATGTCACTTCATTTTTTTTTATTTTTTTATTTTTTGCTTATAATCGTTTTATAAATAATCAAAATTGGTCTCATTAGGAATTTTCAAAAGAAAAGTTGGGGAATTATAGCTGCACATGGGAGAAGTCATAGCACCAACATTTATATTTGTATATATTTGCTTCCTTGTGACAACTACTTAACTAAGATTGATAATGTAGTTAAGGTCAAACACAAACATATCTCATCTTACAAAGAATAATTTAATTAGCAAAATTGTCATATATAGTTTCAGTTATAGACTAATGTGAAGAAGAATAGAAATTGCCCCATCCTTAATAAATTTCAGTAGGCCAAAACAACAAGCACTAAAAGGAGAAGGATATCCACCAATCTATGCAAAGACAAAAGCAAAAAAGAGTATAATACCTATGAATTCCATAACCAAAATATGAAGTCTCAAAAGATATAGAGTTGGACACCTAATTTTTGCTACCTTTAACCAAAACATGAAGTCTCAAAAGATAAGAACAAACCTTATACACAGTGCTATCAAGTGCCCCGTCAAATGTAAAAAAAATAAAATCAAATAAGTTAAGGAGAATGAATTAAATTTTTTCAATAATATTTATAAGAACAAATACAAGATTTGTCCAAGAAAAAACAAATACTTCTCACTTCCACATAGTAGCATAGAGTGGCAAACATACTGAAAGGGGAGGATTCTTAATTCTTAGTTTGCACTCTATTTTTTTAAAATTGAACTTTCCAATTAAGCAAACAAAATAACATAAAAGTATACAAATCAAACTTTAATGAGCAAATCTGCAAAGAGGAAAAGAAAGAAAGAGAAAAACAAGGAGATAAACCTTAATAAGAATTAAGTCCATAAGCTCAACCCTAGCCTCAGAATCTCCCATCTTAGCCTAGTGATTGCTATTTAACACGAAAAATTTTTTAAAAAATAACAAGAAGTTTCAATAGCTAACCACAAAAAAAAAAAAAAAAAAAAAAACACATACAGTAGAAATAAAATACAAATCAAATCAAAGCAAAAGAAAAACATATACTTGATGGGCAACATTAAGGTGGTTGGTCTGAATTGATCATGAAAGGAAAGATTTGAAAGACCCAAATGATGAGGCTTGGGACAAACCATGGAGTCCAAGACCATAATCGTCCTCTCCTCACTTCTTCCTCCCTTTTTGTTGATACCTGCAGCAATTCTTCTTCTTGATTTTCACTGCCACAACGAACACCTCTAACAAACACATTGTTATGATTAATATAAAAAAATTCATGAGATCTGATGATTTTGCAATATACCAGTAAGAGTTCAAATAGAGAATGACAACAGAAGCCAAAACCAATAATAAATGAATGCAACCACTGAAAAACAATGTCTAGTCTCAAAATCTGGAAGAAAAAGAATGGTGTGAATGGCCAAATGCACCAGAAAGGAAAGGAAGGGAAACTTTTGTTAGCTTTTTATTAGGGTTCACAGGAAGGAAAAGAATAACATGAATAACGAAAGGAATGAATGGCAGAGGCAATTGCTTTTTGTTAGCTTTTGTTAGGGTTCACACAAAGAAAGGAATGGTGTGAAGGATAAAAGAAAAGACAAATAAAAAAGACGCACCGTTTTTTCAAGTTACTTAGCGACTAACATAAGTTAATAGTTAAACTTACTTGCTAAGCTATTATAAAATTTAGTTAAACTTAGCTAATATGAATAGTAGTCGTTATTTAGCGACTATAGACTATGCAGTAACTAACCATTTAGAATTTAACTTATACATAATATTATTATATATTAATATTTATAATTTATATAATATGTATTATATAATAATATAATTATTAAAAAATAAATATTGTGATTATATTATATTAATATTATATATGTATAATATATAATATAAAATATTATATAAAATTTATTATAATATATAAATTATATAAAATATTAGGAAATAAATAAAAATACATATTAATTATATTTTATATTATATTCTATTTTATGTTAAATTATATTAATATTATAAATTAATATTATATTATAAATGTAATAAATATAAATATTATAATTATATTATAAAATATTATATTATACATAAATATAATATAATTATGTATAATATATTTAAATTATATTATATATAATACATTAATTATATATTAACATTAATTATATATAATAATTTATTATATAATATTCTATTATATATATTTAACGACTACTTAACTACTACCACGGATAGTAGTTAAGTTTAGTGACTAACATATGTTAGTAGTTATGATACACAAAATTTATTTGCACTTAGCTACTACAAATGTCAGTCACTATTTAGTGATTACAAACTGTATAGTGGCTAATTAGCGATTGCTTAGCTATTACTTGAAGTTATAGCTAAGATTAGTGACTAAAATTTTGTTAGTTGCTAAGTACCCAGGTGGGAAAAAAAATTTTTTGCGCAAAATTGGTCACTCCTTTTAGTTACCACCTTTAGTTTAGTCACTACTTAGCGACCAAATAGCTACTACATGTTAGGAGCTATCAATTGGCTCTATAAATTTTGCAACTATGTAATTGCTAAACTTTAGGCATTCGTTAAAAAATAGCTACTATATAGGTAATAGCTAAAATTTAGTAGCTAAAGCTATATTTTCTTGTAGTGAGTGAATCTTCTCAACTAGAAGACCTAAACTTACATCAATTTCTTGGTGCTATAAAGACTATCAACCATCGTATGATCCTCAGGCAATAACTCATTCTACTATTGTAAAATATCGTTGTGACACTTTTCAGATAAAATGATGCTTAGATTTGATATTCATTAGTTGTGCAACCGAAGACAACTTGGAATGTTTTTGCAACACACCATAAATTCTCATTAGTTGCATCAAGCATATCATACAATTTCTGAGATGTCGGATTAGGAGCTTCACTCATTCCACTGTAATCAAACTCTGGACTAGCAATATCCATTACCATGTTATAGTATGCATTAGGTTCTGATTCAGTGTAACATACATTATCAGTTAAAAGCTTAGGTTTAGTTGTAGTTGATATTCTAAATCCACAAACTTCACCATGCAAATACCATTCATAATAGCCAATAACAAAACCTATTTGCACAATATGCAACATTACTACATTAAAGTCCAAATAGTTATGATTCTGACACTTTTTATGATTACACGAACATCTAATCATAGGTCCATTTATAAATTTAGGTTGAGAAGTCACAAATTGGATGAAATGATTTAAACCTTCTAAGAATTGTGGACGTAATAAACTATCTTTAAGCCTAGAGGACATCTAATTCCTATTTGATCTTATTATCCAATTCCTATTTGATCTCATTATAAAGTCTCAAAAATTATGAGATGCAATGCAATTAAACATACATATAATATTTTTTATGCTATATACCAATTTATTTTTTTTTATATCTAATACTATCTTCTTTTCTCTTCTTGCCTAATATATAAAATCCTAACTCATTTAAAAATTCATTGTCATATAACCATTTACAATAACAATATAGTTTACATAGCTACTAAAATTTTGGCAGTATATCGCTACAGTTCTCATAGTGTACCAAAATGAAAAATATTTTTCAACATTTATTATTATGCACTAAGAGAATGTGTTGGAGATAAAGAGCCAAATTCACCAAAAACATAATGAACTATATTATATATAACAAGTTATATTAGACAATACAATTTCCAAACTGTCAACTTTGGACAATTTGGTGTGATCGAATATTCTAATGAAAATCACACCAAACGAGTATTTAAATTTATGTCCATATGTTATTCTATAAAATTTATTAAAAAAATTTAACAACATTTCGTATAAATTACATATTCATTCGGTATTGTCCTTTTAATAAAAATAAAAAATAAATTCAAACTAAACATTAAATACAGATAGGTAACAATTTAATATTAAATTTAAAATAAACATTATGGAATATTCATAAATCTTATGCAACATTTAGAATTTTATGAAAGTCCTATGGCATAATGTTAATTTTTCTAATACCTTTAGAATTTATTCAAATTTATATGAAATGTTATTAATATAAATTTTTTGATAGTTTTTGAAATTTTTATTATCAGATTATTACGTTTTTAGATATTTTATGGAATTACTTATACTGTAAATTTTAAGTCAATTGCATTTTTGAGTATTTATGGCATTTGACATTAACTTTTAATTTTTAAGACTATATTTCTTCAGAAATTTTATACAATTTTGGAGAAATAAAATTTTTGAATATTTTATGTCATTATTATAAATTTTAAGCAATTCAAATCAATATAATTTTTGAGTATTTTATGACATTTATAATTAATTTATAACTTTTAGGGTAATATTTCTTTATAATATATGTAAAATTTCAATTTTATTAAGCAATTTTGGACAAATAAATATTTTAAATATTTTACATCATTAATTATATTATAAATTTTTTCTGGAGACTTTACATATTTATAAAATTTGAATTTCATTACATAGAAAAATACAATACATACAAATGTTTCTTTAACATACAAATATTTCTTAACATACAAATTATTACACATACAACTATTTTATAATAATATTCAAAGATTTCATATAATATCAAATTTTTTATTTTTATTGATAATTTTAAATTTGAAAAATTTCTAAATTAAATGCCTACCTCTTGAAATACAAAAATCACAAACTCAACCAAAAAAATGTCAACCAAATAACAAAATGCAAACAAAAAATTATTAATTATAAACCAAAAAAGGTGTCAACCAAATTACAAAATTCAAACAAAAAATTATTAATTATAAATGCCAATAAATTTATCAAATGTCTAAATTTTAATTATATTACAGTAAATACAAATTAAATATCCATATAAAATTATAAATTTAATAAATTTCAAATTTAATTAAATTATACTTACAGACCCATTTAAATTATTAAATTTAACAAACTTATTAAATTAATAAATTTACACTTAAATTACTAAATTTAATAAATTTATAAATTTGACACTAAATTTTTATTACAAAATTTCCAAAATTCTCTATATAGTCCTTAATTTACAAAATTCATTATAAACTTAATAAAAAATGCTCTAAAATAACAAAAAACAATTAGAAAAACTCTAGATTTATTACATTAATTCACAAAATATTATAACATTGCTAATTCTATAATGAATTTACAAAATTTACAGTAAATTACACAATTTATAAAATCTACACTAAATGTATGTAATTAAACAATTTTACACTAAATTTATGTACTAAATTATTAAATTTACAATGTATACCCTCAATTTTTAGTTAATTTACAAAAATTTACTAACTTCACAAAATTAAAAAATTAACAATATTTTCTACATAAATCTGAATTTACATAATTCATTACAAAATTCTCTAAACAACACTATATTTATTATAAAATATTACAAAATTGACAATATTTCATTTAAATAAAATATAAATAAAACTTCATAAATTATATAAATTATAGAGTTTAATTTTCCAACAAAAATTCTCAACATTACATAACGTATATAAATTACAAAAATTCAAACTTTACAATATATTTATTCTAATTTTTCAACAAATGTCATACGTAAATTGACCTCAAATTTTAAAAAATTCAACACAAAAATTTCCAAAATATTGTAATATTATAGAATTTATATTACAAAATATTTATGCTAATATTGTAGAATTTATATAAATTACATAATCTCCTATTATTGCAAAATTTATATAAATTACAACAATTCAAACTTTACAATATAGTTATTCTAATTTTCCAACCAATTTCACACTTATATTCACCATAAAATTTTCATAATGTTTTCATTAATTTTCATAAATTTTCACCTTAAAAATTCACTACAAAATTTCTAAAAATTACAAAAAGGCCAATAAATTAAAAAATTGTAATTCAACAAAAATTCATGTACTTGTGATGGCAAGGACAGCATCGTGGTGACGCTGACATGGTGATAGTGATAACATCATGGCAGTAGAGGTGGTAGGGTGACGAGGTGACAACGGAGGCATGGTGCAAAGAGAGAGACCTGAGAGAGAGAGAGAGAGAGACCAACGGGCTCGAGGGAGAGGAGAAATAACAAAAAGAGAAGAGGAAAGATGTTTACGTGTTTTTAATAAAGGTTTACCGGCGAATTACTAACGAAAAGTGCCACGTTATAATAGTAATTTTGTTCGTGTATTAGTTTAGTTTTTATTTAAAAACTTATTAATAGATTGCCAATGGAAAATTTAGTGCATTAAATCCCATGTGACTTTTCACTTCCATCCGTCGGTACAGTTGGGTGCCAAATTTTAGTGCTAAAATTTATCAACAGATTTGTCTCGTCGGTAAATTATGATGGATTTTGTTCGACAATCTGTCATTGTATTTCATAATATATTTTCTTCATCTATCCATCATTGATTTGATGGTAATTGCCAATGGAAATTAGTTTGTCAACAAATTCCATCAGTATTTACGTTTTTTCTTATAGTTATCTTTTTACGTGGAACTTCTTTTTTTGATGTAGTCGATCCTCAAGTCAAGCTCTTATAGGAAAATCATAGAACTTGCGTGTCCTCATGTCACTATCCTCACTCTAGAATAACATGTAATTATTTATGTAGTAGTGAATCTTCTCCACTATAAGATCTAAATCTTGCATCAACTTCTTGGTGCTATAAAATCTGTCAATCATTATATTATCTTCAAGCAACAACTCATTTTACCATTGTAAAATATCATTGTAATACCTATCAGATAAATGGTGCTCAGATTTGATATCATCCAATTGGGCAACAACTAATAAGTTGGAATGTTTTTTGCAGTCAGGCCACAAATCCTCATTAGCTGCATCTAACATATCGTACAATTTTTGAGATGTCGAATTGGGAGCTCACTCATTCCACTCAAATTAAACTTCGGCCCAACTATATCCATTATCATATTATGGAATGCACTAGGTGCATATTCAGTAGTAAATACATAATCAAGTGGAAAGCTCATGCTCATCTGCAATTGAAGTTTTGAATCTACACACTTCACCATGTAAATTTTATTCATAACAGCAAACAAGAAAACCCCTTTGGAAAAGATGCAATATTACTGTATTGGCATCCAAATAACTGCAATTTTGGTACTTCTTATAATTACATAGACATCTAATCTTGTTCTCATCCATAAATTCATATTTTGAAGTTTGCTATTACGAATAATATTTGTGTGGTGAAGTGTGTGGATTTGAAACTTCAGCTGTAGATGAACATGATCTTCCACTTGGACAAGATGTAATATTATTGTATTAGCATCCAGATAACTATGCTTTGGACAATTCTTATGATTATATAGACATCTAATCTTGTTCTCATTCATAAATTCAGGTTTAGAAGTAGCAAATTGAATGAACTAGTTTACACCTTTTAAAAGTTTTGATCATAATAAACCATCCTGAAGCCTAAAATACATACAATTTCTATTTGATCTCATTATAATATCTTAAAAATTGTGAAACAATAATGAAATTAAACATACATGCAATATTTTTCATTTTACATTTTTTTAATTATATTTTGCGTTGTTTCATATCTAGTACTATCTTCTTACCTCTCATTGCCTATAAGGTAAGAACCTAACCCATTTACAAATTTGTTGCTATACAACTATTTGCTATGATAATATATTTCACATAACTACTAAAATTTCGATAACATCAGACTATAGTTCTTTTAGTGCACAAAAATGAAAATGTTGAATAATATTTTTCATTATCCACTAAGAGAACATGTAAGAGATAATTAATCAAAATTCTAAAAAATAGTCTGAAAATATATTTTGTACAACAAGTCATATTCAACGACGAAATTTCTAAACTGTCCACTTTAGATAATTTGGTGTCATTCTCATTTTCAATGTCATCTCATTATCCAATGAGAATGACACCAAATGAGTATCTAAAGTTATGCTTATAAATTATTCTTACAAATTTATAGAAAATTCATGAAAATTTGCTATAAATGACCTATTAGTTTGGAATTGTCCTTATAATAAAATTAAATAATAAATATCAATAAAAGAATATATATTATTTAACAAGAGAACACACTACAAGAAATTCAGTGTCTTGTGACAAAATAATTTGTCATAATATATATTAAATTTGACACTGTAAATATATCATGATAAAATCAATTTGTCACTATATTCGTCAAGATAACCCCGTCTCAATATGTATATTATGACAATTTATATTTTGTCACAATAGTATATAACTTTTGTGACAAATATATTTATAGTGATAAAATTCTTTTTATTGCAAATAAATTTGTCACAAAATTCATTACCATTTTAAATAATATATCTTGTATTGTCACAATAGTATATCACTTTTATGACAAATATATTTATTACAATAAAATATACTTATAGTGATAAAATTCATTTTTTGGCAAATAAATTTGTTATAAAATCTATAACCACTTCTAATTTATGACTTGACGTCATAACTTCTACATATATTGGTGGTTGATATGGTTTTCGGTATTAACCTACTCTAACGTTGAACGATGTGCATCAAGATACTTCCCAATAGTCACCATTCATTGAATTTCTTCATAATCAGCACATTTAACTGTACAGTTTTGAAATAAGGTTACTCATATTCTTCTGAACATTGATTGATTATCATAATGTGAACTTTAAATCATTTAATTTCATCAAATTGTAATATTTAGAGTGTTCATTGACTCTCATATGATCAATAATTATTTTAAAATAAAATTATTAAAAAAAGAAAGAAGCAAAAAAGATATTAAGTTATTTAATTCAAACCCAAAATAATTACAATTTATTCAATTACAAATTTAAAGATGAAATATAGTATTCATAAATTTATCATTTAAAATCTAATAAAAATTTTAAATATTACCTTCAAACAGTAAGAATATCATTAATTTATTTATATATCAAAAAATTTAATATAGCATTAAAAATTTATTAGATATATTATTTAGCATTTCTAAGAAAATACAAATTTTTATATTAATAAAAAGTAATTTTATATACTTAGTTTGTATTTTAATTTTGATATTAATGTTATAAAAATGCAATTGATATATCAAAATTTGGCATATGTATATATTTTTTATTTATTGTGATAAGTTATTTTGACATAAAAATTATTTGATAAAATAATTTTATAATAATATCTTAATAATTAAATAGTGACAAATTTATTATTATGCCAAATTATTTTCTCATTAATTTTTATTTTGGTATCAAAATTTTAATGAAAATATTTTTTTAAATAAAATTTGATGCATTTCTATATTGTGAAAAAATTTTTTGTTTCAATAAATAATTATTTATCATGACAAAATAATTATGTACTAATTTATTGACTAATTAAATATAGTGACAAAATGATTATCAATTTCTTATTATTTTTAATTTTATAGGTGCCAAAAAATTGGAGTCATGATTTTGTGATAAAATATTATGATGAAAATTTTTTTTTATCATTATATTTTCTTTATGTTCATTTAATATGACAAAAATATTTGTCAAAATTTCATTTTGTCATAATTAATCAAGTTTTACAAGGATTGTGATAGATTTTAATTTTATCACAATAAAATCACATATTGTGACAATACTAATTTTATCACAAAAGTTTTTGTTATAATAAGTAAAATTTCTTGTAGCGACAATATAATGTCTAAATAAAATTTAACAATATTTTTCATAAATGTTCAACTAATCAGATCATGCTGAAGTTTATGGATTTGAATATACTTTTTACAGAATGTTATTCATTTTTTGTTACGATTTGGAATTTTTCTAATTTTTTTAAAGAATATTATGGAAAGCTTTGAAGTTTATGTCATTTTAACATAATATTATTAATTTTAGCTTAAATTTTGTAAATATCTAAAATTTTTATCCATTATTATTAATTTTTATGAAATATTGTTAATTTTATAGTAATATTTATAATTTTCTGAAATTTTATGCAAACCTTTTGAATTTTATGCAATTTTTTGTGAACCTTATTAATTTTATGTTAAGCTTTGGAATTTCATGGATTATTATTAATTTTATATTATGGATATGTTTATGCATATATTATATTTTTTGGTTATTTCTCAAAATAGTAATTTATTATAATTAAATTATTGGCGGATATATTACATTTTTTGGTAGTTTTACATAAACTCAAAATTAAAATTTTAAACGTTTTAATTTCACTTTAACTTATGGATATTTTTAACGAATATATATATTTTAAATATTTTAATGGATATTTTATGAATATTTTTTGGATATTTTTATATATTTTATTTATAATTTTTCCATATTTTATGATTATTTGTTGGTTCTTTTTGGGTATTTCATGGATATAAATGTTTTTGGTGATTGCATGGATATTTTACGGGAATATATTCATATTTTATGCCCTTTTTTTAAAAAAATTTTTGCTAATTGTGCCAAAATTTATGGACAATTTATAAACAATAAATTATATAAATAATACATGTAAATATTAACTAATCATTGAATATAGAAAAAAAAATTACACAGCATGTATAACATATTTATACAAATAATAATTCAACTTTCATGAATTTTATATTAACAAAACTTAATTTCATCATATAAATATATTTATAATTTAAAATTAAAAACTTCAAAAGTAAAATACCAACCTATTGAAGCGCATATATACAAATTCAATAAAATGTGCAGAAAAAACTTTACAACCTACTAGAAAATAAAAATTACAACATCATTATAAATTACAAAAATTATTCCTTACATAAATTAAAAACTTATTATTTATGGAATTTTATAGAATATTATTAATTGTTTATAAATTACAACTTTACAAATTCTAAAATTACTAATCTTATTTTCTAGAATTTTATAAAATTAATGATATCATATATCTAATTTACATACTTATACAATTTACCATAAATAACATACTAATTATATAGAGTTATATACTGATTAATTTCATCAACATAATTTAAATACTAAATTATTTACATTCTATTTTATTACATAAAGATTAATTACTTAGAAATCTAGCATTTTATTAACACAATTTAATATACATTAGACGCAAATTGTTATTTATAAACATTTTTGGGTAACAACACATTATTATGTAATTTTCTAAATTACAAAAATTTACATAACACTATAATATTACAAAATGTATAAAATTTCAAAATAACTCTTATTTTATTTACATAATTACAAAATTTACATAATTTTTTAACATAAATACATAAATTTACAAAATTACAAAATATAACTTACGAAATTTTTAAATATACATAATTTTAAAATTAACAAAATTTAGAGAATTTATAAAATATAAATAATAATTCTTTATTTATTTACATAATTACCAAATTTATAAAATTTACATAATTATAAAATGTACAAAAATTACATAATTCAATTTCATAATTACAAAATTTACAAAATGTAAATTACAAAATTTCTACATATACATTACTTTTCCTAATTTATAGAATTTTTAAATATACATCAAAATTCTAAAATTACTAATCAATTACACATTTTCTCAAATTACAAAAATTCTTTAATACACAAAATTACAAAATTACATAAATCCTAAATACCTAATTTTAAAATATACCTAAATTTCTAAAAAAAATTACAAAAATAAATATAAACTAACCAATTGCATAATTATAGTAAATAAAAAAATCCAATAAGTTGTTGGGATTTATAGAACAAGCACAGTGAAGAAATAAAAATTTTTCTACATAAAATCCCATTAAGGATCCATGCGATTTGATTAAATCGACAATAGGGTTGTGAAATCCTTACTAATTCAAACAAGAGAGATAAGATTGATGGAAGATAAAGAGTGGGTTTATACCAGTAACACCTAATCTCGAGCTTGCAGTATAGATCGTTGGATTCAGACGCTATCAAATTGATGAGTGTCCTGTACAGGTATCTACACGAATAGACTCTCTCAAAAATGGAATTGTGCTATCACTAGGTTTTTTTTTTCTTTCTCTAAATTATTTTCTGAAAATGTGAATGTTTTGTGTATTTTAAAAAATCCTAAAATGTGCATATATATCTTAACCGTTAATATATTTTATGCTAATTTTGTATCTTACAAGATATTATCTTAATTATAAATAGATTTTCAAATAATTAAGATTATATCTCTAATTATCTTAATTATAAATAGAGAGAGTAGTAAAACCCAATTTTGCGTTGGGCTTACTCTGTGTGTGATCCTATAGGTTCACATAATGTTGACAGTGGCCTAAAAATCTATTTTGGCTCATAAACGATAAATGACCTCTAGCAAGATATTATGACTATCCAAATTATATGAAGGTTAATGATCCGACCTAACATATTTTACCAATAGTATTGTAATCCTTTTGTTACATTATATCTCAATTGAATATAAGACATGAATTATGTCATCCTTATATAGTTCAATTCTTTTTTTTTCTTTTTTTTTTTTTTATCTCTAAGAAGACTAATGTGAAATGACATTGATAACTTTTATCAATTCATTTCCACATGATCATGCAATCTCTCTAGTCTAATTTGTTGAGGGACTCAAAGATATATTTTTCATAAATATATGAGAGACAAATTCCTTCTGAATTACTCATTTTTTTCTATATAATTTATTTCATGTCTAATATTAATCCAGATAATTATCTTGTTAAAGATAATATAGGAATATATCAAAACATGAAGTTCATCATATTGGAATCCATAGTGATTTTTAGGTTAGAGAATTAAGTTAATAATATTGCATGAGAATCATTTATGAATGTTATCCATGTAGTGTTTTCATAGTTGATCAGTCCAATACAATATTTCTTAAACATTTATATATGTATTTGAATTAATATCATATATCCATGACTAGTAAAACATAATCATCAATCAAATACATACTAGTCTTCACTCGTTATTATCCTAATAATAATGACCGACTAGGGATAATTTATAATAAAATTCTTTACATCTAAATGTTTTACTATAAAATCATATACTTGATGATGTTAAGTAGAACTAACTATTCGTGAAATTTATAATTTAACCGTAAGTAAAATATAAAAGAGATATTTAATAAAATTGCAACCATGACATTATTAAGAAAATATTCATTACAAGACCTAGCCTAGGACATATAACTAACACAAATTCCAAAAATAAATCTGAAATTTCTATATACAAAAATTACAAAAAAAAAAAAAACATTAAAAGGATTACAGAAATAAACAAAAATTTATACCGATTACATAATTATAGTAAGTCCCATAAATTTCAAAATTTACACATCTAAATTTTCTAAATTTCTAGATACAACAAAAATATAAAAAATTAAATTCCCAATTTTTAATCATATTCACATAATCAATCACTAAACAATCCTAATATACAAAAATTTACACAAATTACAAAAACTATATTCATAGAAATTTAATGGAGTAAATCCATTAATAGAAAACATCTTCAGTTTATCGACAAAATTCCAACAAGATAATTAATGACAATAGAAATGGGGACTTTTCAACTTATTTGGCAATGGAATACCAACATAATAGCTAGCGCCAATTTTCTCATGGTCTTTTCACCTACCTTCCATCGATAAATCTTTCCGCCATTCAATCCCGCTAATCAGTAAATTCATATGCTATTTTATCTGTAATTCGTCGGAATGTTTTGAACTTCATTTTCCCTCGTAATTTGTCAGAATTTACCTTTAGATACAAAATCCTCAGTAAATTCTATCAGTATTTTTTCATTCTTGTCATGTTAGTGTGATTCTGACCAAAATTTGTCAAATATCAAAATAGGACATAATTATAAAATTAAGTGTAATGTTAGTTCAATCTATATTTTGATCAAAATTAATAATAGCATGTAGGCCAGAATCTTGAATTACATAAACATTAAAAAAAAATTATCAAAACTTCAGTATTTTTTACGCAATATCACCAAAAACTACACCATAAATATATAGATTGGCTAAACTTATATTCAATTTCATGATTTTTACCTATTTTAATAATTTTTAAAGTTTTGACCAAAATCACATTAACACACAAAAATTTAGATTTAAATTACCGTTAGGTTTTTTCATTAAAAGTGTACATATCATATATTAAAACCTGGTCATCTCAGTGAACAAAAGTTTATAAAGGACATAAAATGTCGTAATTTTTTCACATAAAAAAAACGACAGTGTATTACAAAGTTGAAAAAACACAATCATTTGGCCATTATAATACATCCCTCCTTCATAAATTAATATTTTAGCGATCAAGTTGATATAATTCACAAAGCAACAATTATAATTTGTGCTTCTGCCTGTAATCTCTTCCTCCACCAAAATATCCACAACCCACAAAATATTGACTTTCATATGAATAAAAGATCAATTCTGTTCATATTATAAAATTCTCCAAAAAAGATATAAATAGTTCGTGTTGTATAGAGTGGCATTATAACTCATTATCTTTCTTTTGCATGTATTTTTACTGGTGGTTCCACTTGCTTGAGAACTAATTTCATTATTGTTTTTCATAAACAGAACTCTTGTCCTTCAAGTGGCTGCATCTTGTTTAAGTTGGCCCTAGTTAACAGTTTACCGAGAATAATTCTAAACTTCATTACAATGAAAAACATTCTTAGCGTAACTGAGGCTGAATAAATCAAAAATTAAAAAAAAAATCTTGATTAAATTTAAAATTCAAAATAAATTTTTGATCTGATTAAACAATTAAAAAAGTTTAGAGGGTAAATTAGTTATGTACCCATACTTGATCAGCGAGTCATTTTTCCAATGACTTTCTTTCTTGCTTTTAAAAGTCAACTTTCTTCCAAGTTCTTTATTGGATAAACTTAGTTATGGCTTTTAACTTTTAAATATGAATAAGATATTGATTAGTACATTCATATTATAGACTATCCAATAATACAATTTAAACTTAAGGGTAACAATTGGCCTATACGTGTTTCACCACAAGAGGACTGTTAACTCTATGCTTTCCATCTGACCACATAAGCCTCCCAAACACATAGCTTTTAGGCATGCCCTTGACCTCAGGAGTCAAAGTAACCTTAAACATCTTCTCTTCTCCAGTTTTGGAGAATGCCAGGATTGTAGGTTCAACCACAACAGAAATCCCAACAGGTGCCTTTACACGAACTTTATATGTCCCCGGGGATCCTACGTTCTTAACTTTGCGAGTAACAGTGGTTGAGCCTTTGAGTTGTGGAACAGTGATTGAAGGGTAGTTGAAATCAGCAATTTTGAAATCCTTAGGACATGTGTAAGATGCGTTTGCCATTCCTTGGATGAAGGATAGATTGTACCCACTGGCACAAAGGAAGTTTAGATGATCATTAAAAGTCAAGTCATAGACTAGACCAGGATCTGCTGCCCGGTTCGGTCGCACATGTCCGGCACCATATGCAAATGCGGTTGCAGGTGAGCCATCTTCATCACTTATTGACTTCTTGTTGTTGGCTTTTGTTGTTGCTACATGTGATATAAGTAGGATGTGGTAAGTAGAGATGCAATCAGAATATCAAGAATCATACTTAGAGGTAAGGGTGTTTATATTATAGGTTGAATTCAAATAAATTATGCACTAATCCCCTCATAAATAGTAAGCCCCATAGAATACAGTGAGGAAATTGGTGCATGCTTTACTCCAAAACTTGATATTTTGGATTTAGGAAAAAAAAAAACCTAAATTTTGAGTTAGCCATCTGTTATCGCCTGAATTTTGCCAAAGCATGGTCCAGAGAATAATTTTTTGCTCAATGTTTTCTTCTTTTTAAAAATAGAATGGTGGTACCAGTTGTCATGATGGCAGATCTAATAGCAGCAGGACTCCAATCTGGGTGGATTGATTTGATAAGACCAACCACACCAGAAATGTGCGGGCATGACATTGAAGTGCCAGACATTACATCAAAAGGTATCCTGCGCTTATCATCATCCATTTCAGATGGTGATACGTCTCCAGTGAAAGCAGCAAGTACATTAACTCCAGGTGCTGTGATATCAGGCTATATAATACACATAGTTGAGCTCCATCAGGCAGGCATGTAAAATAATCTTTAAAAAAAAAAACGTGATTTAACTCAAATTTTAAAACAATTTAAATAAATTAAATTTATGTTATTTTCAAAAAACTAACTTAATAAAAAATTATTAATAATTATATCAATTTGAAATTTAATCTAAATAAGTTTTTTCATTAAGATCAATAAATTTTATTAACAGAAATAAATTATTTATTTTCTTTCACATGGTATATTCAAAACAAGACTATAATAATAATAAAAAAAAATCAACCATTACACGAACCTTAAGGATTTCAGGGTTCAGTGGATTGGGTCCCCTAGAGGAGAAACCAGCCATCACTGGAGCTGGCTTGAATCCTAATTCTGTTTGTACAGGAGAAATTGATCCCATTGGATTTCTACCCAATATGCATAAAAAAAAAAAAAAAATCATCCATGAGTTAATATAGAACCACCCAAAAATTTGTAAAGATCAGTGAAGTGAACAATGACTTGAAAAGTAGTAGTAGTAGCAGTAGAAAATTACTGGGTGGAGTTGATGTAGTGAAAAACCTTTAGACCATCAGTGTAAGTGATGTGGGAAGCTGGAAGAAAATGAGGATCAGCTAAAATTTCATTCCCTGTTGTGTTATCGTTTGCCAGTATCATCCCAGCAGCGCCTGCTTTGCCAGCTACATATCCCTTCTCTAATCTATCATTTTCCCCTCTAAGACAAACTATGATCTTTCCGGCAACCTTCTTTGGATCAAGGGTTCCAGGTTTGCACAATTGACTGTTCAGAAAAGAATTTTTTTATAGTCCAATAAAAGGTAAATCTCAATGTCACTGTTGACATTTCTAATTTTCACAGATCATAGTAAACACTTACGCATCTGAAGGTGATACAGAAGGAAGTCGTGCTTTTTCTGCGTTAATTAAAGGATAAAGCTTTCCATCTACCAAGGATTTGTCTGACAGACTTGTTCCCTATAATGGAAAATAAGAAAAATTGTCAATAAATTTTGATTTAATGGTGATAAAATTGTTTCCACAAATGAAATATCTCAAATTCGAATTACATTCAGAGTCAAATTAAGAGAACAAAATTTTTTTTTAAAAAAATTATCCTCAGTATTTTCATGCACGCAAATGATATAGGGATTTTGGAAGAAAGAACACATTAAAGAACCTTAATCCGCATACGATTACTAAGCGTAACATAGCTCGAGAAATCGCGATCCATTGTGCTAGCGCCAACGGTGATAAACCATGGTGCCACATTTGAAATGGTTGAAGGGTCTGGTCCTGAATTCCCACCTGAGGCGATTACAGTAATGCCTTTCTTGATGGCAGCTAAGGATCCGATGGCGCTCGCATCTTCATCATAGGTAACCACTGGTCCGCCTACTGAGAATGAGATAATGTCCACTCCATCATTAATTGCAGCATCAAATCCAGCTAAGATGTCTGCTGAAAAGCAACCATCATTCCAGCAGACCTTATACGCAGCTACACGAGCTTTTGGTGATCCGCCATTAGCTGTTCCATTGGCATATCCAAAGATATTAGCTCCAGGAACAAAGCTGCCACCAGCCGTGGATAAAGTGTGGCTGCCATGACCCTCTGTGTCTCGTGCACTTTTGGAGCTTTTATTGAGAGGGCCTTCTGCAGCTTCAACGCCTTTGTAGAAGTACCTTGCTCCTATAAGTTTTCTGTATTCATATATAACATGATAGAGTTACCCTCTATTAGAAATTTAATTGAAAGTACTCTGCCCTATAAATTAGATAGAAATTAAACCCATAAATAAAAGAGTTTAATAAATTTGGATCAAATAAGAATTAACAATATACTTGAGTTCAAATCATTATATATTTTTGATGTGAAATTTTGACTCTTGGGGAGTGTATCCAAATACTTTCAAAGGGTTTATATATTTCTTTAATGATTTTTATGAAGTTTATAAAATTTAAAAATAACTTTCAAAGACTTTATTTTCAAAATCGATAAAAGTTTTGAGAAATCTTGATAGAATATATATATATTAAAAAAAAGTTTTAAGATGTTTTATTCTAAAAGGTCATCTAAAATCTATAAAAATCTAATAATTTTTGAATATCAGTAAATTTTTATGAATTTTATAAAAGTTGTAATGAGTGCAATCAGTTTTTTATAGTCTTAAAAATTTTTTATTAAATATCTCATGATTTTTATAGATTTTTTTAAAGTTTTTAAAGTTTTTATTAAATACTTTTGACTTTAAAGAGTTTTTGAAAATTATTATTGAATACCTTATAATTTTTAAAGTCTATAAAATTTTTAATTCTTCTAATTCAATACACCCTACTTAGCACCAAAGAAAAAATATATATATATATTTGGGCACAATGGCTATGTATGGAATGTAGATTATTTAATTAAGAAAATATTACTCCTTGTATGGGTTGAGTCAACTTATTTAAATGATTTTAAAATAAAAATTGAGAAATATTACCAAAAATACTATAAAATTAGAAAATATTAAGAACATAAAATATATTTATAGTATTAAAAATAAAAATTATTTTAGAAGTTATTTCAAACCTAATCAAATCGATAATTGAATTGATTTTCTAATTGCCAGTCTGAACACCGGACCCGGTCTGATTTGAAAACATTGCTTTGAATTTTTTGTGGATTTTAATTGATCTCCCACATAATAAAGAGTAAAAAACTGAACCTGTTACAACGGACTCGATCTTCTGTCTGGCAAACTCCTCGCCATCTTGATGGCACAGGGCCCATTTCTTCATCACTAAAGCTCTTCGACTCTGGCCAAACACCTTGCATAATGATATGGAAAAAAAGTGGAAATCAATTAAGACCTTACATAATGTTAAACTTGTAATCCTTAGGTTTAATTTGTTCAACAAAGAGTCTGCATTTTTCCCACCCAAATTCAGGACAGGTGTAGAAGTTTAAAGCTATGACATTTTGTATCATCATAAAGCCAACATTTTACTATTCATATAAAGTTATTATTATATCCATAAAAGATATCATTTTATTTTTTTAATCAAATATAACTTCTTTATTTATCAGCTATATACACCATAAATTCTTCCATATAGCTTTATGCTAGCATAGAAATGGAAAACACAATAAAAAGAAAACGTGCAAACAGACACGATAAATGATATCTCTTTTAAAATATAAGAAACGAAATTTGAGAGAATACATTTACAATAAATATTAAAGCAAATAATTATTAAATCATACTAAACTACTTCTTTTTCTATAAGGTATCGCCAAATATTTTTAAAAAATAGAGTCCAAATCCACAACAAACACAATGATCTCGCTTTTAATAGGATTAAAAGTAAAAAAAGAAAAAGTGTTTCCAAACTGAAAATATACTTTTTTTATTTTTCAAAATTACAGCAATAGGTATGAAATATTTTGAATCTATTTAAATGAATTTCTTGAAAAGAAACATTTTTAAAACACGGAAACACCATCTTTTAAGAATTTTTGTGCTTTGAACACTAGCCAACTAAGCTAACCCTTAATAATTACCTATTGATAATATATTCAAAAGTCAAGATAGAATATTCACCAGTGTCAAGATTAGCAATAACAACATCTTGACCGTATTTCGCTTTGTTCCAGATTGAGCCGGCAGCAGGTGCTCCATTTTTCTCTAGCCCAAGAAAATTCCATGAATGTGTCGTGTGTAGTTCTAGTTTTCTATTCAAGAACACTGATTTAACAGCTGGGTGTTCTGCATTGATTACAAATGTTCACAAAACGGTCACTTATTTGTTGCTAAAATGGTATAAAAATGTATGAAATTAAATAACTTTTTTTTTTACTTCGAAGCCCTTCTACTTGCGCGTCGTCAAGCACTGCAGCAAAGCCATTCATACATCCGGTGTAAGAATAAATAATTTGAGGTTGAACCTGCTCTCCACTGCACAAGAAACATTAAATAGAATTGTGTTAGAAAAATCTCAAAATTAAAATTATTTCTTATCCATTTTCATTTTCTTTAGAATCAGAAATAATTTGGTGGCTATACAATCATATTTCTTAGGATAATAATTTTCCGCTGGTCAGGCTGCAGAAATTTCATGCTGTCTAGTATGTGGCCGAAAATCATATAACCACGAGTGAAAAATTAATTTGAAAGATGTGAAATTTGAATCCAATGTTAAAAATGAACTGATTAAAAAGCTTTTACACACTATTTTCCGAAAATTCTAGCATATAGTTTGGTATGTTCTTTACCACATACCAGGCATTCGAAAATTCCTGGAGCCTGAGTAGCAGAAAATTTTTGTCCTATTTCTTATTAAGTTCTAAAATAAATTTAAGTAACAATCACAATTTGAAAATAAATATCCACATTTGTCTATATATGCACACCGATGATGCTTAAGAATCTCAGGAAACAGTTGAACCTTTTTGCAAATGATGCCAACAAATCAAAGTGCGATGTTGTTATTTTATTGGCATCAAGAACTGAATAACCTTGATCAGAAGAAAGTTGTCCCATGTACACTATATATGACTGCAACAAAAAAAAAAGGTTAGTACATTTATACATTATGCTTTCTAATAGGAGTCAAAGAAATATAATTGAAAGATAAATTGAACAAAAAATAATTAAATATAACTGGTTTATAGTTAAGAACAGAGAGAAGTTTGAGGTCAATTTGAAATTCCAAATGCTTTATTACCTTGTAAATTTTTTTTTTTATCTTGTATAATGTAAATATAATATAAACATAATATTTCATTCCACAAATTAATTTGATAGTTTGAGACTATGTTATGGTAAATAAAAAAAATATGGTTTTAAATAAAGTAATTGAAACATTTAAAAATAAGATATATAAGTAAATAGACATATTTATGTTGTTATGCAAAATCAATGAACTTGCCTGTTTAGCTCCATGAGAGGGGATTTGCAGAAGAAAGAAAAATGTTATAAATAAAACAAAAGAAGAGAGAATTGAAAGCATCATTTTTCCTTTCAAAATGAAAAGTATGAAGTAAAAAACTCTTTCTTCTTCTGTTTTTATATTATGGTTTTGCTATTTTAAAAAGGCAATTATGGACTAGCGTAATTTGCTCTAAGACATAAATTTTTGAGCGAGAAATTAGATCTGTTACCAAATTTAGTATGTGATTGTTTTCATTCCAAACTTCGTATTCACATCCTAGATCTTCTTCTTCGATTTCTTTAAACTTTTTTGGTGGTTGACCATTATATTCCTAATTTTCAAGGGTTACAGATTGAAATTTTCTATGATACCCAAAGAGAATGGGTATTTCTTCTTTCTATTAATGTAAAATTGCCACGTGAATAAAAAATACATATAATTTATTTTCATAACTTTTTCTCAACTATGTTCATAATAAAGGGGAGGGGGCACCGATATTATATAGGTGGAATTTTTTTTTTCCCTCATGTCTATCTTTCAATGAGTTTATACAGTTATACGTGACCATGATCATCTAAACAAAAAATGTAGCCATCTCTCTTATTTTCTTTTCTTTGAAAATATTTTTAAAATTTTAGGTTTACTATCAATATATTCTAATGGTGATAAATCCATTTTCTATTAATTTTTTTCACAAAGTGAATCTTATTAAATGTTTCTTTATTGTCTCTTCATTTTTAACATTTTTATTTCAATTTATTATTTTGTTTTTTTATAAGAGTTTTTTTTATCTTTTCTTTTTATAGTCTCGATGATTTAGGATGTATTATATAGTACTATAGATAATATATTTTTAGGCATCATCTTTCATATTTATTTTGAAATATTGTGTGAATTTCAGTCTATATCGCGCTACAATATCATATCTAATGGTATATCCATAATTGATAAAAATATAGAGTCATTAAAAAAGATTCAAAATAGAAAATAAAACTATAATTTCACAGCTAAATTAATATATCTTTATTAGTAGTATTGATGATAGATTTCACATTGATATCTAAATCGTAAAAAATTTTTCTTTAATAGATGTTTATAAATGAAAATATTTTTATTGTTCTTAAAAAAATGATTACCTACAAATACATATTGTCTATGAGTTGTCAATTCCTACAGTTAAGCTACCATAAATAGGAAGGAATCATAAGCACCAAAAATTGTCAACCCAATATTTTAACACTCCCTTTCAAGTTGGTGCATAGATGTCACATATGCCCAACTTATCAAAGAAACATCATAACACTTAATTTGAGATAACTTTAGTAAGGATATTAGCTAACTAATCTTCTGATTGAATTTTAGGCAATTCTACATCTTTTTCATCCAACTTCTTTTCGATGAAAAATCTTTTTATCTTAATATGTGTTGGACTAGGGTAGTTAACCCTAAGTCTTAGACCTCTTTTGATCTTGACAAAGAGGATTGATCATTTCTAATATTTTTATTTAGTGTTGTTTTGCAATTTTTGTGTTAGTCTTTAAGTTAGAAGTTGGATAGAGATCTAAGTCTTCAAAGAATGTAAAGTGACTTCTAAATCGCAACCGTAATCTAAGATTCGCGACCGCTATTCATAAGAAGACTTGCTAGAAACTCAGACAGACAAAATCGCGTAGTCATTCTCGATCGCGACTCATCCAAAAGTACTCCAAAAGTGACAGACGAATTTGCGGTGTAAAGTTTGCCTCAGTCGTGACCGCGAATTTCAAAGTAACTCAAGATATAATCAAGTCCATAATCACAGCTTGACAAATGTCCCAAGTAACCGTTGGAAGTCAAAAATTGTGAAAAGAACTTGTTGGTAGCGACCGCGAACCCAAAAGAGGAAGATGAACACTTTTTGGTAGAGGAATTCGCGTCTAGAGTCGCGTCCTGTACAAAATAAATAGCGACCGCTACTTTTAAGAGCAGATGAAAGGTAACGACTATATTTTCCTGGTGAACTAATCAAAAGTTGCCACGTGGACTAACCGTTAGACACAAACGGGGTTTCTCTTATGGAATTTAGAATTCACGACCGTGAATGAGTAGTAGCGACCGCGATTCATGACTGTCAAACATTTAATGCAAAAATTTGTCTAGCACACTTTGATGATTTTGTACCAGTTTTATTACAACGTCTCTTTGGTGGGTAGATGCTATAAATACCTCACCAAACATATGTAAATGCAAGAGATTTAATTACTTTGCACCCAAACTCTTGCAATTTTGCTACTCACTCTTTTCTATTCTTTAAGTCATTGTTGAGTGTGAGCATAAACACCAAGTGTAATAGGTTATAGTGTAAGCTTGTCAAAACACTAAGATAGGTTGTTGTGTGAGCATGTTAAAACACAAGTTGTAAAGGTTGTTGTGTAAACCTCAAAACACAAGTGTATAGGTTGTTGTGTGAGCCTTCAAAACACAAGTGTAAAAGTTTGGTGTAAGCTTGAAAACTCCTTTGAAAGATAGTGGAATACCCAATTTCTAAGAATTAGGGAGTGGACCTAGGGTTGATTATACCCGAACCACTATAAATCTTGTGTTTCTTCGTATCTCATTTCTCCTCTCTCTTTATAATTTTAATTTTTTATACACCAATTCAACCCCTTTCCCCCCCATCTTGGTGTTTAGGGCCAACAAGTGGTATTAAAGCCTCACTTCATAATCAAACCTTCATTGGGTGAACAAAGATCATGACACAAGAGGGAATCCACTCACAACTCAAGTCATACTTTGATGAAACAGACTATACTCATTGAAAGTATAGGATGGAGATCTATCTTGATATAGATGTGGTGGACCTTTGGGATGTGGTCATCAAGGAATGGAAGCCACCCACCAGAGTTATAGATGGTAATAAAGAATTAATCCCAAGGGAAGAATGGGTTGAAGCTCACCGGAGATCAAATGGCAAGAACAAGAGAGCAATGACCATTCTTCTAAGCTCACTCTCTAGAGAAGAGATTGGAAGAGTGCAACATTGTCAAACTGCACATGCCATTTGGAAGACTTTAGAGAACTATCATGAAGGCACAACTCTAGTCAAATCAAGTCGTTTGGAGATATATGTCACCGAATGGGAACTCTTCATGATGAAGGACAATGAGAGCATCACAGAAATGACAAATAGGCTCTTGTCCATTGTCACAAACATGAAGAAATTTGGAAGATCTCTCACTATCTATGAGGTAAACACAAAAATCCTTAAAACTCTTCCTTTAGAAAATTTGGCACTAGAGTTTGTAGCATACAAGAGTCCAATCCGAAGATTGAAAAGTTTCCAACCGATGTGTTGATAGGCCAACTCTTAACTCAAGAGTAGGCCTTACAAAAAGATGAACAAATGAAGAAGCTAAGAGGCCAAGGAGACAAACCAGAAAAAGAGAGAAAAACTATGGCTCTTAAAGCTTCAACAAAAGATAAGGAGGTAGAGATCACCTCAAGTGATGAAGAAAGTGACAAGGAAGAAGAGGAGCTAGCAATGCTCTCTAGGAGGACAAAAGAGTTAATCAAGAGAAGAAAAGAAAGAAAAGGCTTCAAGAAGACAACTTCTAATCCAAGAGAGAAATCCAACGAAGTCACTTGTTATGAATGTGGCAAGCAAGGCCACATCAAGTATGAATGTCCCAAATTAAAGAAGAAGAAGAGATAGGATAAGGAGAAGAAGAAAAGTTTTCCAGCCACTTGGGATGATAGCTCAAGTGAAGAAGAAGAAGAATGAGAGGTTGCCAACATATGCTTCATAGCAAAGAAGATTTTTCAAATGAGGGGAATGTGGCAACCACCAAATCAAGCAATTGGCATGTGGATAGTAGATGTTCCAAGCACACGACTGGAAATAGAAAGCTATTCACGACATTGAAAGAAAAAGAAGGTAGAGATGTCACATTTGGTAACAATGCCAAGGGTAAGGTAATTGGCATTGGAACCATTAGTAAGAATGGATGTTCTTTAATTAATAACTTTCTTTTAGTTTGTGGCTTACAACATAATTTATTAAATGTGAGTCAATTTTATGACAAAGGTAATAAAGTTATCTTTGATCCTAAGGAATGCTGAGTCACTACTTTAGTGGATGATGAGGTTATTTTTAAGGGTGAAAGAAAAGGCAATACCCACTCAATTGACTTAGACAATTTGGTTAACCAATCTTTTAAGTGTCTTATATCTTTGAGCAATGAAGCTTGGTTATGGCATAGAAGGCTTGGACATGCAAGCATGGATCTTCTTCAAAGCCTATCCAAAGGAAAGTTAGTGGAAGGACTTCTCAAGCTAAATTTCTCCAAGGATAAGACATGTGGTCCATGTTAAATGGAGAAGCAACACCATGCCTCTCACAAAGCTAAAAATGTTGTAAGTACATCTAGACTACTTCAACTTATCCATATGGACTTAATAGGATCTATTAGAAGTGCTAGCTTAGGTGGAAAATATTATGCACTAGTCCTTATAGATGACTACTCTAGGTTTACATGGGTATCTTTTCTAGCTCATAAGAATGATTCATTTGATGCTTTCAAAAGTTTTGCAAAAAGAGTTCAAAATGAAAAAGGTTACTTCATATCTTTTATTAAAAGTGATCATGGAAAGGAATTTCAAAATGAGTCATTTGAAAATTATTGTTTGGAGAATGAAGTTTTTCATAATTTTTCAACTCCTAGAACACCATAACAAAATGGTGTTGTAGAGAGAAAAAATAGAACTTTGGTAGAAATGACTAGAATAATGCTCAACGAGTATTCCTTACCAAATTACTTTTGGGCCTAAGCCATTAATACCTCATGTTATATTGCAAATAGAGTTTTCAAAAGACTCATTCTCAATAAAACTTCTTTTGAGCTTTGGAATGGTAGAAAACCCAAGATTTCATACCTAAAAGTATTTGGATGTAAGTGTTATATTTTGAACACCAAGGATAATCTTGGGAAATTTGCTTCTAAGACTAATGAAGGAATCTTCTTAGGTTATTCCACCACAAGTAAAGCATATAATGTCTTTAACAAAAGTACAATGGTAGTTGAAGAATCTATGAATGTTGTTTTTGATGAGTCTAGTAAACTTGATCTTAGGAAATGTATTTTCATTGATGATCTTGTAAGTGATCTTGAAAAGCTGGAATTAGATGATTCTATAATGAGAGTTGATAAAAAAAAAAAAAGAATAAGGTGATTCATCAAGAGTAGATGAAGACCAACATCAACATTAACATCAACAAGAAAATGAGCCAAGACAAGATCTACCCACAGATTGAAGATTCTCCAAGTATCACCCTAATGACTTAATCATTGGTGATACCTCTAAGGGTGTAAGTACTAGGTCTTAACTTTTAGATAATAATCTTGCATTTGTTTCTCAACTTGAGCCAAAGTGAATTGACGAGGCTCTTGATGATGAGACTTGCGTACTTATTATGCAAGAAGAACTCAATCAATTTAAGAGAAACAAGGTATAAGAACTTGTCCCAAAGCCTAAATAACACCCAATTATAGGTTGTAAATGGGTGCTTAGGAACAAGTTAGATAAGCAAGGTTTCATTACTAGAAACAAAGCTAGATTGGTTGCCAAAGGATACAACCAGAAGGAATAGATTATGATGAGACCTTTGCTCCCATTGCAAGATTAGAGGCCATTAGGATTCTTTTAGCATTTGCATGTCATATGAATTTTAAAATTTTTCAAATGGATGTGAAGAGTGCTTTTTTAAATGGCATCATAGAGGAGGAAGTTTATGTTAAACAACCTCTTGGTTTTGAGTCTCATTGTTTTCCAAACCATGTTTTTAAATTAAACAAAGCCTTATATGGATTGAAACAAGCTCCAAGAGCTTGGTATGAAAGGCTTAGTTCATTTCTCTTAAAAAATGATTTTGAGAAAGGAAAGGTGGACACCACACTTTTTGTCAAAAAACACAAGCATGATACATTAATCGTTCAAATCTATATTGATGATATTATCTTTGGTGCTACTAATGAATCTCTTTGTGAGGATTTTTCCAAGTGTATGACTAGGGAATTTGAAATGAGCATGATGGGAGAGCTCAAATTCTTTCTCGGTCTACAAATCAAGCAATCTAAGGAAGGGATCTTCATCAACCAAGCCAAGTATACAAAGGAAATGCTAAAGAAATTTGAAATGGATGGTTGCAAAGTAGCTAAAACTCTAATGAGCAGTACCATCAAATTATATAAGGATGAATCGGTAAAGTGGTAGATGAAAAGAGATATCGAGGTATGATCAGATCTCTACTTTATCTTACTGCTTCTAGACTGGATATCATGTTTAGTGTTTGCATGTATGCTAGGTTCCAATCCTCTCTTAGAGAATCTCATTTGAATGTTGTTAAAAGAATCTTTAAGTATTTGCATGGCACAATACACTTAGGGTTATGGTATCCTAAGGATTCTTCATTTAGTTTCATAGGGTATTCAGATGCGGATTATGCAGGTAGCTTGTTAGATAGAAAAAACACTTTTGAGACTTGCCAATTCATAGGTGAATGCCTAGTTTCGTGGTTTAGTAAAAAGCAAGTATCGATTGTCTTATCCATCACGAAAGCCGAGTATATGGCGGCAGGATGTTGTTGTACCCAAGTTCTTTGGATGAAACAATAATTAAAGGACTTTGGCAAACTAGTTGATCACATTCCCATTAAATGTGACAACACAAGTGTTATTAATCTCTCTAAGAATCTCACCTAACACTCTAGGAGTAAGCACATAGATATTAGACATCATTTTCTTAGAGATCATGTGCAAAAAGGTGATGTTGTGTTAGAATTCATTGACACAAATTATCAACTTGCAGATATTTTCACTAAACCTCTAAATAAGGAAAGGATGAACTTCATTAAGAGAGAATTGAGAATGTTTGATGAAAGCTCCCTAAAGTGAAAATTTTAATCTTATGATTGATTGTTATGTGTGTTATGCATAAGTAATGATTGTAGGAATAAATTTCTTTTGATTTATATCTAGTGGATCACATGCTTTCAAAATTTTTCATTCTTATCCTTGTTGACTCATATTTGTGGTCGCTATTTCTTCTTCACTGTCGCGAATTACAAGTCAATTTCACCCGACTGTTAAATATCAATTCGCGGCCGCGAAATTTGCGCTCCATTGCGAATTTTGGTCAGTTTTTTCAAAAATATGACAGTTGACCCTTATTTTCCCCAGGAAAATTTGTCTGTTACTCACATTTTCCAGAATTCACGATTGCGACTTCTGAATTCACAGATGCGAATTAGAGTAACCGCCTAGGCAATTAAGTGATTTGATTGCTAACCATTCCCTCTCTTCATTTAATTCATTTCTAACCCTTTTTTGACCATTTTTACATCCCTTCAAGCCTATAAATCCCCTTCAACAGTGTTTTCATCACTTCACTTCCAAACACTCCTTCTATCTCTAAAAATCTCTCAAGCTCTCTTCCTCTCTTGCTATGGCTCCCAAGAAATTCTCTAAGGCTGACAAGGGCAAGGCAGTGGCTCAGCCCTCTGCACCTCCTGCCCTCCATCTCATGAAGGGAATCACCAAGGAGGAAAAAGAAAGATTCAAGGCGAACTCCTCTAAAGTGATTCTCCTAAACAAAATCCCATCCACATTCATGCTGGAGACATTGGGCATCAATGCTGAAATTCGCGCCTTTCTCTCCAATTTGGGCTGGAATGAGTTCATCTTTCGAGATGAACTCGGATACAAGAAGGTTGTATGAGAATTCATGTGCACCGTGCAACTAAGTCGAAAATTCGATTCGAGAGTCAGCTAATAAGGGTTGGTGTTTCAGGCTTTTGGCTACCCTTTCTACATCGCCTTCGACCAATTATCCTCCCTTTTTAACCTACAAGTTAGAGAACACATCCCATTCATCATCTCCGCACTTGACGTTATTTACTTTGAATTTTGGTCAGAGAATTCCATCGAAATCAAACACGACCCCCTTTCCTCTTTATCCAAACACATCAAAACCCTACCCCTATGGATCCTTCATCGTATCATTACATTCTTCGTCAATGCAAGATGTTATGGTAATGAGAAGGTTTCATAAAAAGACTTGACATTTTTGTTTTCCCTTGTTAAGAACCAATCCATCCAAACTGGCCGTTACTTTATGGTTCAATTAGTCCACACGAGTACAAAACCTAAAAGCCAATTTCTCTTGCCTTCCCACATAACAGCCATCTACCGTTTTGTTGGGGCATTTGATGAGGAGAAAGAGAAATTCCTTACCAAGAAGCTCTTTCCCTCTCAAAACTTTCTAGACCTAACCTATCTCATCAACACCAAGGCAATCCATCCGGACACATACATTTATACCCTGGTGCAATAGGTGCGAAGAAGATGGAAACCTCCCAAGCCTCTAAGCGAAAGAGGCTTCAAATTGAAGAAGGCAACATTCAAGTCCCTCCTTTTCAACCAAAACACAAGTCAAAGTTATCTCTTACCACCATTGATCGCAAGTTGGACAAGCTAATAAGGATGATGAAGAGAAGGTTCCTCTTCCTTTCACATCTTCACAGTGATATGGTGGATCTTCAAGAGAAACTAGGAGTTCCTCCTTGCCATCTTCTGGACTTTACCGAATTTGAAGATACGCAAGATAGGGATGGCAATGAAGATGACGTTGAGGATAGAGACGAAGCCGAGGAAGCACAATAAGCACCAGAGATACCATCTTCAGAAGATGATTATGCACTACTCTAGATTAGGGATCTTTTGTATTTATTTTTCACTTTCCTTATGTTTATTTTTTTTACAAATATTGTGATCCCACAGTTATGAATATATATATAAAACTTGTCTATTTGCAAACATTGTTATTTTATGTGATTAATGTTATTCTCTTATCCATTACATTATTTTTGCTCCTTATAAATACTTATGCATAAATCTCTTTTTTCCCTTATGAACCCTCTTTTTGATATTGCCAAAGGGGGAGAGATAATTATTGTGAAAAGGAGAAAATAATGAAAACAATAACTTGAGAAAAACTATAGCATAAGTTGAGGGGGAGCAACTTACTTATTGTTTTTATCAAATTCACCTTTGATTGAATGAATGATATACTTAACAAATTTTGTCATTGAATCATATTATAATCCAACTTCACTTTCTTATATCATTTTCACTAAAGGATCAATCTAAGTTGTCAAAATCAAAAGGGGAAGATTGTTGGACTAAGGTAGTTAACCCTAAGTCTTGGACCTCTTTTGATCTTGACAAAGGGGATTGATCATTTCTAATGTTTCTATTTAGTGTTGTTTTGCATTTTTTATTTTAGTCTTTAAGTTAGAAGTTGGATAGAGATCTAAGTCTTCAAAGAATGTAAAGTGACTTCTAAATCGCAACCGCAATCTAAGATTCACAACCGCGATTCATAAGAAGACTTGCTAGAAACTCAAACAGATGAAATCACAAAGTCATTCTCGACCACGACTCAACCAAAAGAAGAACTCCAAAAGTGATAAATGAATTCGCAGTGTAAAGCTTGCCTCAGTCGTGATCGTGAATTTTGAAGTAACTCAAAATGTAATCAAGTCCACAATCAAAGCTTGATAAGTGTCCTAAGTAACCATTGGAAGTCAAAAATCATGATGATAACTTGTTGGTAGCGACAGCAAACGCAAAAGAGGAAGATGAACACTTTTTGGTAGAGGAATTCGCGTCCAGAGTCGCGTCCTGCACAAAATAAATCATGACCGCTACTTTTAAGAGCAAGTGAAAGACAACGATTATATTTTCTTGGTGAACTAATCAGAAACTGTCACGTGGACTAGCCGTTAGACACAAATACAGTTTCTCTTATGGAATTTGAAATTAGTGACCGCGAATGAGTAGTAGCAATCGTGATTCATGACTGTCAAACATTTAATACAAAAATTTGTCTACTACACTTTGATGATTTTGTACCAGTTTTATTGCAATGTCACTTTCATGGGTAGAGGCTATAAATACCTCACCAAACATATGTAAATGCAAGAGATTTAATAACTTTGTACCCAAACTCTTGCAATTTTACTACTTACTCTTTTCTATTCTTTAAGTCATTATTGGGTGTGAGCATAAACACCAAATGTAATAGGTTATAGTGTAAGTCTGTCAAAACACTAAGATAGGTTGTTGTGTGAGCCTGTTAAAACACAAGTTGTAAAGGTTGTTATGTAAGCCTCAAAACACAAATGTATAAGTTGTTATATGAGTCTTCAAAACAAAAGTGTAAAAGTTTGGTGTAAGCTTGAAAACACCTTTGAAAGATTATGGAATGCCTAATTTTTAAGAATTGGAGAGTGGACGTAGGGTTAATTATACCCGAACCACTATAAATCTTGTGTTTCCTCTCATCTCATTTATCCTCTCTCTTTTCCATTTTAATTTTTTATACACCAATTCAACCCTCTCCCCTCCCCCCCTCCCCGTCTTGGTGCCTAAGGCCAACAATATGTTTTGTTTGATCATATTGAACTGAATTATGAGCTATATCATATGATATTTTATTATCATAGTATATAAAAATTGGTTATCTTGATGAATAGTTTAAATCTTGCAAGAGAATCTTAGCACAATACTTTTGAGCATTCTTCTATATTTAGATCTTGCATTTAAGTATGAAATTTTGTATTTTGCTTCTCCATATAATGAGATTACTTCCTGCTGGATTTTAGGTTTAGTTCCACCCATGATGAGCCCAACCCATCTCAATGTTACAAATTGTCATATGCAGTTATTGAATAAGATAATAACTTCCCATTGGGAAGTTAATATATACGTGAAAAACAATAGAGGAACATGTACACAATATGAAAAAAACCAACTCCTAGAATTCTCTAAATAGAAGAACAAGACACTTTGCAATTGAAAGGAGGAAAGGTTATGAATACAAAAATTTTCTGAGGTGACTTTTCCTCGATTAGTAATACAAGTATTTGGTTTATTTCATGCTACAACATGTATTAATTATTTATAGCTTGAATTAGTTATTGATTAATTAATTCTTTTATTGGTATCAGAGCCTTCTTGCTTATATTTTGATTGTATTCCGATTGATTATGTGAAAATTTTATATGGCCCAAATTTTCATGGTATATAATGTGAATTTTCATTCACTTTGATCAATTTGCAATTACTATTGATGTACATGAAATTAAGCCATGATTTTTTTTTAACATGAACAATGCAATGATATGTAGTAATTCGCATGTCAAATTATGGGGCCAAATTGCTTGTAGTTTATGAGAAATTAAGGTTCAAAGTTTTTGCAATTGAGAAATTTGATGAATTTCTGTGAATTATGTGTTTATTTTTAAGTATGATTTGTTAGCATAATTTGTTAGTATCTGCCAAGCTTTCCAACGATATATAGTTTACATCTACGTTTTGTAACCCTAGTAATTGTATTTTGAAAATTTTGGACTAAATTAAACTATAAATGAAAGTTTAGGGATTGTCTACAGAAGGAAGACGATGAACAATATGTTTTGGACACTTTTAATCTCGTTTTAGTATGTTGTTTGTTCACTTGCTAAGATAAAGGCAGTTTTAGGCAATATTAATTTGACTATCAAACTTAGAGATCTCGAAAACCAAAAACTAGAATAAATCATGAAACCCGAATAACTATTTAGGGTGGCACACATATGACATGTGCCACCCATGACACGTAGACAAAGTGGCACACGACATGTGAGCTGCATGTGTGGCCCGTCCCCAAGCGATGTCATTTCTTGGACAATGATATGTTGTCCCGAGAAATGACATATTGTTTCTTTGGAAAAAAAAAAGCATATTTTTTTTGGCTCCCGAAGGTGCATGTGGAGGTATTTTTTATCCATTTTTTCTCCAAATGCATAGTTTTTTTATCATTCTAATTTTCTGAGATATTAAAATTAAATTTTTATATGTAAAATTAATTTTTATGAATATTTATGTGTTAAAAATTTAATAAAAATTCATAAAAATTATTTTTTAGGTCTCAAAAAATTCTAAAAATTTTTCCTTAAATGTGTTATAGTTCAATGAGTTATTATAGCATAAAATTTAATTAATTTTTATTATAAATTATGTACCTGATTGTTTATTTTTGTGTATTTATTTTTTATATTTGTTACAAAAATTTATTTCAATCACCATAAAAACTTCTAAAGTAATTAAGACAATAAGACAAAGGAATAAAGTGTGAGCGATGATTAAATTTAGAAAATCTTGTAACCATTTCCTCATGTAACAACATAACTCATATGGTGAATCACATTATTAAAGTTAATGGCAAGATTCAGAATATTATTTGGCAAGGTGGTTTACTCACTGATGAAGCGATATAACAGGCCTTAAGGTCGTTATATTTTCATAGTATAAGGATACTCTTGGCCTTTTGTGATCTATCTACAAATCAATGGATCTTATTCGAGACTTGTTCGATGCTTTATGAGGGACTTTATGAGGTTCAATGCAATGATAGAGTCTAGTTTTAGTCCATCTGTTTTACTTAGGGATTTTCTTGGTCTTCCTATTGAAGTTTATTTTAGGTTCATTCGTTCAATTCGTATTAAGTGCTTACTTAATTAGGTTGGTCCTCCTATTAAACTTTATTTTAGGCTCATTCATTCAATCTTTGTTAAGTACTTAATTAGAATAGAATCAGTTTTCAATTTAATTATATTTTTATGTAATTGTTTATTTATGGATTGTAAGACATTAAGTAATTTTGCTTTGTCTTTGAATCTAGTATATATTTTTTTTGTTTTATGAATATTATTTTGTTTAATATATGCTTATAATTAATTAATTAGATATATTTAATTTGTGTAATTAAATATAAATAAGTACATATAATATTCATAAATTATTAGGACATTCAAAAAGTTTTAGTAACTTTAAGAATTAAATTTTGTATTAATTACTTAAGTCAATTATTACATTACATTTAGAATCTTAGATGATGATTGGAAACACTGCAACCTTTTGACTCTAGATCTAATATAATGTATTTATCGATATGATTAATTAATGACAAAGTAATTATATGTAATACTATATATTAATATTTACGTGTATGTATTATGAAGAACTCTGTATTTTACAAATGGCTTATGCTTTTAAAAATATTATCGCTAAGCTCAGTAAGGGTGAGAAACTGAATGGTGATGATTATAATACTTGGTGCATGAAGATACAATATATGTTGGAAGAGTTAGAGGCTATGGATGAACCTTAGGAAGGAACTACAACCCAACATAAGAGAAACCATGAAGTCTATGAAACTTAGAATTAGCTCACATTATGATGTTGAGTAGCATGGATGATGATGTCATACACGAGTTTGGTAGGTGTGACAATGCCAAAGACAAATGGTACACATTGAAGGTAAAGTTTAGATGTATGTCTGTAACGAAACTTAAATTGCTTACTATCGAGTTTGACACATATAAGAAACGTCCCGACCATAATATGGAAAGCTTTTAAAGCAAATATCAAACATAATAATTAAGCTGAAAGATATCAGTCATACCTTAGTAACAATAAGTCTAAGTTGTCATCCGTTCCTTACTCTAAAGCTGGAAGTGTACTTTTGACCTACAATGAAAATATTAAAACATTAGAGGATGTTATGCACCATCTTAAGTTGGAAGAGGATCGCCTTAAAGCTGATAAGTCAAGTATTAATGTGTACATAATCGGTTCTAGCAAGCATAAAAGTTCAAGGCAAAAATGTAAGCATCAAAATGGGTCCCAGTCAGATAAGGGAAAAAGATAAGCTCAGCTAAGCAAGAAGCCTAAGAAAAACCATAATGGCAAGAAAAACGTAGCTAAAAGAGGAATATAGCAAGGGTTAGATGTTATAACTGCAACAAACATGGTCATTTTATGTGAAATTATGTCGAGCCAAAGAAGGTACCTCAGTATGCATATGTTAGTAAACTTTATGTTTCTAACTAAATTTTTCTAATGGAATCACATCCTTTGTAGATTATAGACTCCAAGGCAACAACCAATATAGCAAAGGATTGAGAAATCTTTATGGATTTTCGACGAGTCCCATATGAAGTAATGTGGATATCTGTGGGAAACAATGGTAAAGTTGAAAAAGGGATTGATACATGCAAGTTGGTCATATGTGGTGGTCGAACCTTGTTCTTACATGATGTGCTATTTGCTCCTCAGATTCATTAAAATTTAATTTATGTGTTAGTGTTGCTTGGATTAGGTTTCAGTTGGCATTTTTATGATATGTTTATTAATTTGTCTTTGAGAATAAATTGTCATGGTTCAAGTTACATTTTGGATGGTTTTATTATCATGGATTGCATTATGACTTAAGTAGTTGTTATATAAGTTTTTCACATGATTATGGGAATGATATGAATGTCCGCCATGCTAGTTTGGCCACATTGGTCAATAAAGAATGCTTATTAGTTAGTATTAACCAAGTAGATTTGTCAACTTATGAACATTGTCTAGCTGAAAAAACTATAAGAAAACCATTTGACAAAAAAAAACTAAAGCTGAATTTTCATTGTAGGTAGTTCATTGTAATTTATGTGGTCTTATGAATATGAAAACTAGGCATAAAACATCTTATTTCATCACCTGTATTGATAAATTAGACTCGATATTGTTATATCTATTTGATATCTCATAGATTTGAAGCATTAAGTTACTTTAAGAGTTATATGAATTTAGTTGAAAATCAATTTGACAAAAATAAAGCATTAAGAAATGATCAAGGCTGAGAATACTTATATGATCAGTTCAAAAAGTTATGTGAAGAAAAAGTAATACAACATCAATTAAGTATTCCCATAACTACATAATAGAATGGTGTTGCTAAAAGGAGAAATAAAAGTTCATGGAGATCAAGGTGCTAGCAAGTCTTTCCAAGATTTATTGCAAAAGATTAAAGGTCCAATTACTAGGGCAAGGACTAAAAGAATGAGGGAAGCATTGCAAGGATTGATCATGGAGATGCAAAAGAAAATTGGAGGCTCTTTTTCAAATCTAAATCAAGCCATTTGTACCTTAATTACAACGGAAGAATCTCAAGTTGAAAGCTATAAGGGAAGGATAACATGTTTGAAGTAAAACACATGGCACACAACCATGTTGGCTAAAATGCATAGGTGTGTCTTAAAGGGATAATAGGAATCTAAAACACTAAATCAAGACTCACGGTCGTACATTTCGGCACACGACCATGCCTCATATCACACTATTGTGCTTTAAGAGAATGCTTTCAGGTACTAAAAGACTAGAAATGTAGGGCTTTACAATGTGGTTATGTGTCAAGGCATCGCATTTTTCTAAAATGGAATCGCAACAATGCACAACTATGTCCCATGGTCGTGCATTTCAAAGGCAATATGTTTTCTTACTCTGATAGTTGAATCTTAAGTTGTTTTATTTCCTATTTAGCTAGAATTCTTATATAGAATATGTTTCCTGTTTAGATATAACTTTATTTATGAATTTTAGAAATTTTCTACATAGGAAACTTCAATTTGTAAGGTTTTATATAAGTCATATCCATGTACTATGAATTTAGATTTCTTTGATTAACAATATTGAGTTTTAGTGAGTTTTATGCTTTGTTTTCCTATGTTCTTAGTAGAATACAAAATTAAACTTATCAAAGAAAGTTTTCCACTTTTATGGTGTCTTCAAGATTGAGATTTTAAGGACTTAGTTTTCTTAGGGTTTGGGGTTTTATTAAGGACTTAGTTTTCTTAAGGTTTAGGGTTTTAAGGAATCAGTTTTATTAAAGTTTTAATCTATTAATCGACAACTTGATTTCTAGCTTTTTTGGGCAAAGCAATAACCTATATAAAGAGTTTTTAGAGTAGGGCTCCTAATGAGTTCTTTATCAGTTGGTATCAGAGCTTGACTATAGAATCAAGTCACATATCCTTTGTTTATCATTTGAACTCTTTGTTTCATGTCTTCTTTATTTTCATTTCTCTAAATCTTTCCTTCTATCATTAAATAAAAATATTCAATTAAATAATTAATTTAATAGATCAAACTAAAATTATTAAGTTGAGCTAAAATTTATTTTGGTTGCAAATACATACATTACCCAAAGTTCAAGTTATTTGTCTGGATGGTTGTTCTCTCCAAAATATTTGTTTTTGTGGTAGTGGTTGCCATCCGAAGTCCATATCCCATTTATTAGAGAGAAGGCATGGTGGCGCAAGACGTGATATCAACAGTGTCTTGTGTCTAAGATCGTGTTCGGGCTTTTTTTTTTTTTGGGGAAAATTTACACTCAATTTCATTATATATCCTTCATTTTATGCATTTGTTCATATTGAAATTTATATTTTTTTCATTTATTTTATAATTATATAACAATATTTAGAATAACTAAATATGGTCTCAAAAAAAAAATTTTACCATCAAAATCGTGTTTGATGCTTCATATACTATTACATGAATATAAAAAGTGAATCATACAAATAAAAAATAGTGACATGATTTGTTTCAAAAAACTATTGATATAATTAAAATATAAAAGCTGAAGAGTATGTTTGCTTGTTCGGTAAGGGTGAATGTGGCAGGTAGAAAATAATCCAGATGCTAAAAATATCTTACGTAGGGGACCGAATGCATTTAGAATGCTAGTCAATATATTGAAACAGAAAAATCTACTTAGAGATACTAGATTCAGCTGTGTGGAGGAACAAGTTGCAAAGTTTTTACACATTTTAGCTCACAATGTAAAGAATCGCACTGTGAACTTTTTCTTTCTTCGAAGTGGTGAAACTATAAGCCGCTATTTTCACCAAGTTCTGAGGGCAATCATATCATTAGAAGATAAGTTTTTGGTGCAACCAAATGGTTTTGCGATTGCTTTGGAGATATTGAATAGTGAAGGAAGATTTTATACTTACTTTCAGGTTAGAAATGTAACTTAGTTTTCTAATTATTAATTTATCTTTAAATATAGCAATAAAATATAATGTTAACATTTTGATGAATTCTATTTGTTATAATAGTGTATTTGTAGCATCAGACTTATATGTGATATGATGATTGAAAAGATGACTCTTGTTGTATTGTCATTATACTTCTCCTATTTTTTTACATTATAAACAGGGGCAGCTAATATTGATTATGAAGTTATAGTTACTTTATATATATATATATATATATATATTTCTTCGTGGGTTAAATAATTATCCCATCAATCTCTCAGTTGGCCATTAAACCTGTAGTTATTGCTATACAAACTTATTTATCTGTATTATTAGTAGCTATGTTAAGTGCAAACACCTAAAT
Source organism: Omphalea diandra (assembly GCA_949677035.1). Lineage (NCBI taxonomy): Eukaryota > Viridiplantae > Streptophyta > Magnoliopsida > Malpighiales > Euphorbiaceae > Omphalea > Omphalea diandra. Next base: position 15,404 of record CATIWR010447238.1, on the reverse strand, counting down.
TGTCAGATGTCTTAAAGTATTTAGAATTTGATAATTAAAAAAAAAAATCATCTACGTTCCTTTTGCTCAATTTATTTCCGTCATATTCAATAAAATATTTCTTTTAAGTTTCTTCCTAATCTTAAATCTATTGGTGACAGCATCATATAATAATTTTCTATTGGATAAGTGTGTAAATGATATTGCAGCAAAAACATCTCAACCAATATTATGGATATGAGGTATTTATAATTAAAATATAAGAGAGATACACAAGATATGAAGTAGTTACAAACGTGCTGTAGAATACAAAATTCAAAAATAAGATGTGTTATCCTTATCACCCTCCCACAAGTTGATTAGAGTGCAAAACAACTATCAATTTGTTACGCATAATAAGAAATCAATTGACATTGGCTTGGTGAGACAATGAACTATTTGATCTATAGAAGATATATATCATACTGAACGCAACTTGTTGGATTCTTGATCTCTCGCATAATGAAAATCAATTTCCAAGTGTTCAGAGCGAGAATGAAAAATTAGAGTTGTAGTGACATAAGGGGCACTTAAGTTATCTCGCCAAAATATAGGAGGAGCTTTAATTGGTCGACCAATCTCATTTAACAAAAATGTTACCCTTTGCAACTCAGAAGTTGTTAAAGCAATAGAAGAATGTGCTACTATGTGTTGCTGTTTGGAGCCCCATGAAATGAGATTATCACCAACAAAGATATAAAAACTAAGTGTAGATTTTCTATCTTCAACAGACCCACCCCAGTTAACATCATCATATGCACTTATACAAGCAAATGAAAAAGACCATGAGAGAGGTCTACGAAGATACTGTATACTTCATTCAATAGCGTACCAATGGTCATTTGTTGGTTGATGCATAAATTGTGGAACTTTATTTACTAAACATGAAATATCCAGTCTCGTGAATAAAAGGTATTGTAGACCACCAACTATGCTTCTATACAAAGATGGACCATGGAAAGAGCTGCCAGGATTCAAAGATAATTGCTACTGTGGGCAGGATGGAGTAGAAATTCCATTGTCCGATTCCATTTTGGCTTTGACAAGCAAATCTTGTATGTATTTTCTTTGAGGTAACAACAATCCAGTAGAACACTAGATGGCTTCAATACCAAAAAAATAATGCAACACGCTAAGCTCTTTCAGGACAAACTATTGTTACGAAGAAGAGATAATAGAATTGACATAGTTCACATCACTTCTTGTCAAGATTATATTGTCAACATATATAAGGCAAAACACAGACCTGTCATTTTCATTATAATAAAAAAGAGATCTGTCTGTTTTTAAACCAACAAAACCAAGTTTTAACAAAGCATTCTGAAGACAACAAAACCATTGATGTGGTGTTTGATGTAAGCCAGAAAAGACTTCTTTAGTTTGCGAAAAAAGTTGGGATATTTAGCACTTAAAAAACCTAGTGGTTCGGCCATGAAGACGTCTTCATCAATTTTTCCATGGAGGAAGGCATTCGTTACATCCAACTACGTAACTTGCCAATTATTTGACAAGGCAATAGATAAAATAAGTCGTACAGTAAATGATTTTATAATAGGACTGTATGTTTCATGAAAAATTATTCTAAGGTGTTGAGTGAAGCTCTTGGCCACTAAGCATGCCTTATAATGATTAATAAAACCATCAGGGCTTTTGTTTTATGCTATACAACCACTTGCACCCAACCATATTCTTTGAAAAGTGAGGTGGTACCAAATCCCATGTATCGTTAGTAAGAAGAGCATCCATTTTAACTTTCATTGCTTCATGCAACTTTTTCGATTGAACAACTTGTGCAAAAGCATAAGTTTAATGGAAATAGATTTAGTAGCAAGTAAAGCTTTTCGTTTTAATGATCGGATTTGCAATTGTATCACCTTATGGTAGGTTTTATGTATAATCAATGAAGGAGCAGTAGTGGGTTGTTGGTTAATGTGGGAGAGGTAGCAGATGTTAGGGCTGTTAAAGGTTGAATAGGATTATTGGATGGAGATATCAGGGTTGGTAGTGGTTGTGGTGATAATTAGAATTGTGGAAGAAAAGTCGGTGTGGACACTGGAACTTAACGTTTCCTAAGCGTGAAAGGGAAAAACCTGCTTATCAAAAACAACATGACAGAAGATTAAAATTTTTAAAGTGGAAAGATCAAGATAAAGATATCCTTCATGAATTTTTCTACAACCCCAAAAAAACACACTTTTGAGAACGTGGTGAGAATTTATTATGAGCACATGGTTGCAAATATGGATAGCAAAGAGAACAAAAAAAACCTTCATTTCATGACAATTTGGTGAGTTATTAAAAAGCTTGATAGCGGTGGAATTTTGCAATAAAGGCATTGGTAATCAATTAATAAAACATATGTCCAATATTTTTTAAGAACATGTGAGTGATGCAGTAAGGAAAGATCAGTCTCAACATGTGATGTTTTTGTTCTGCACAACCATTTTGGTCAGGTGTGTGAGGGCAAGAACTATAATGAATAATTCCATTCTCACTCAAATTAGATTTCATCACTTGAAATTCACGACCCCAATCAGATTGAAAAATTTTAGTGGACCTCTCAAAATATTTCTCAATATGACGATGAAACTTAATCAAAGTACTTAGAACTTTAGATTTCTAGCAAAGAAAATAAAACCAACTATACTTACCATAATGATCATAAAACAAAACATAATATCTGAAACCGTCAACTGAATTTATGGGAGTAAGACCCCATAAATCTGAACAGATCAATTATAAAGGTGCATTAACATTAAATTGAGAACTAGAAAAAAGAAGTTCATGACTCTCGCTAATAGAACAAGCATGACAAAGTAATCTATCTTTATTGGAAGAGACAAAATTTGAGATTGATGAATAATAGTTTCCATAGTGGGTTGAAAAGCATGACCTAACCGATTGTGCCAAGTAGTGAGAGAACAAAGCAATGCCATCTTTAGAAGAACAGACTGAGTAGCTGGTCCAAGAAACAAAGGGTAGAGAAAATTATCATTCGAGCCTGAAATTAACAACTCCTTCATGGGGATATCCTTGATTTCAAAATGAGATGGGAAAAATTCAATAGAAACATTGTTAGAATTGGTAAAAGCTGAAACAAATAATAGATTATCACAAACACTAGGAACATCAAAAACATCCTGTAATTGAAAAAGTTTGTCATGAGAATAACAATTTGAAGAACCAATATGAGCAATTAAAAGGGTTTTACCATCCTCAATTTTTACTTCATCAAAACCTAAGAAGTCTGAATGAGTAGTTAAATTTTCAAGTTCAGGTGTCATATGGTGTTTAGCTCTTATGTATATAATTAAGGGTTGTGGTTGAGAAGGTTTGGTAGTGGTTGCGACATGAGCTAAAGGTTAAGACGAATTATTTTGGTTAACCTTTGGTATAGGACGCAGTCGAGAAAGGTGACAAAAAATAATTGTATTTATGACAAGTTAACTGCATAGGATCCATCGCAACTTGATTATACGCATAAGAGTTTGATGATTGATAGTTACCACGTCCACCTTTTCCACCATGATTATTATATCCACCATGACCACTTATTCCACCATGATTATTATATCCACAATGACCACTTATTCCACCTCGGGTAATATTGCTAGATTGAGAAGAATTCTAAACAGTATAGAAGGCCAATGTAAGCATATTGTGTTTTACATTTTCAGCAACAAGATTTGCTTCAACAATAAACCATATAACTCTTCAAAACTTACATCTCTAAGTCTGTTTTCAAGAGAACAAATGAACAATCTGTAAGTTGAATCTAAACCATTTGTTATGACTGGAACTAAGTCATCCTTTCTAATTAGAATTCATAAGGCTACAAGTTGATCATACATCCTCTTTGCTCGTTGGGTGTATTGCACAATAGATTCATTAGACTCCTTTTGTAGGCAACAAAAACTTGACTTAATATTATGAATCTATGCCGTCGATTTTGCTGCATATGCCAACTTTTTCCAAGCATCTTTGGCACATGAAACACCAACAACCTGTGGCATAAAGCTTTCTGAGATGGATCCAATAATCCAGCTTAAAACCAACTGAACTGACCTTGCTTGAACCAGTTATGATATTGAGGGTTAGGTTGATTATCTACTGTTTTTGGAGGAGGCTCTGCATTGTCATCAATATGACTTGTTAAAACTTCGCTATAAAGAAGTGGCATGAGTTTTGCCTACCAGATCAAATAGTTTGTAGAGTTTAGTTTTGTTGGTGATTGATGTGCAATTTTTGGTATGGTTGTAATGGACGAACAAGAGGAAGGAACAATTTGTTGATTATTATTATCAGCCATTGATATAGAGTTGGGTTGTTAAACCATGTAAAGCTCTGATTCCATGCAAATGATATTGCAGGAAAAACACATCAGCTAATATTATTGATACGAGGTATTTATAATACAAAATACAAGAGAGATACACAAGATATGAAATGGTTAAAAACAAGCTATAGAATACAAAATTCAAAAACAAGATGTGTTATCCTTATCAAAGTAGGTATATATTTAAATAAGTAGTATATATTTAAAATTTTTACTTTGAAAATTTCAACTATTCCTTATATTAGAAATTTTTTGCAATTCAGCTTCTGGTTTAAACATATCACCTAATTCTTTCAGTTGTTGTTCATTTGGTTCTTCTAATTGATTAATATCATTTATTTGCTTGAACAACATTGTTTTAACATGCATTTTCTCATGTACTTATATATATGTTGAATGCAATGATCTTTTGGATATACTTTACCTTGCTTCACTCTTTGTTTGAATCTTCAATTTCAATATGTCAAAATAGGGACAAATTGCATAGTTTAAAAACCTTAATTAATTGATTGAAATATGACATAATGACATGCATGAATTAAGAGGAAGTAACCTAACATATTTAGATTATGTGGGTTCATAAACCCTTATTTGCCATCATCAAAAAAGGGAGAAATTGAACCTTGGTTCTTATTTTTTTTAGTTTTAATGATTGCAAATATAGTTTAAGTACAAATCTTAATTGCAAGTGTTTGTTCATATATTTAGGCCTCTCAATTACAAAAGTATCAAATGAAAGCACAAAGTCTAAAAGCAATAAGGAAAGGTAAGGCCACAATTCTCATTGCTCAAGCTACCTTTGTTCCCTGTGCATATTGGAATAGGCTAGTTTATCATGAAAAATAATGAAAAATTTTAGGTAGAAACTTCAAAGTTTAAAATTGCCTATTGCATAACAAAATTCAATGGCATATGCAACCTAGAGAAATCATATCAAGGATGAGGAACACCCTTGTGGACATTAAACCAGACCCTTTCACCATGACCAAATATATGATTTTTCAGGTAGAAAGTTGGAATGACTTAACCAAGTGCTAAACAATTAAAATGGCCTCATACATCTTTGTATAAAAATGAGTCTTTCAGTCAAGATAGAATGGCTTATGAAGCCTTCAAATAGAGTAGTTTCATGGCCCCATTTACTAAAAAGAAAATTGAACATTTTCAAATAAAAAGTTGAAATGGACTAGAGCATTAAGAAAGAGCTACTTGCATGGCCCCATTCACCGAGAATAAAACTCAATATTTTCAGATAAAAAGTTCAAACGACCTTGAGACTCTTAGAATAGCTAAAATGCATTAGCCCATTCATCATGAGAAAAATGGATTTTTGACATAGAATGTTTGAACAACATCTAGATATGTGGAACAACGACTTGAATAGCCTTGTTCATGAAATAAAAAAATGAAATATCCTTAAATAAAAAGTCCATACTTGGAACAAGCTAATTCTCAGTAGAGCAACTTTGTGTAACTTTTGAAAATTCAAATTTAGTTAAGGTCAACAAATGGAATGACCCTATGTAAGAAGAAACAACCTTGTTCATCTTAAAGACAATTGAAGTAGCATAGTATTTGCCTTAGAATAGTTAAATGTTTGATTTTTTTATGACCTCAAAAAAGGAAAAAAAAAATTATGAGTATTGGCTAGTTTTTCCATCTTATGTTAAATAAGGAACATCTGCACACTTGTAAAGAAGTTAGATGAAAAGCTTATAAAGGTCCTATATTTAAAAGAGTTCATAATCTTCTTCATCTTCTTTTACATTCTTTCTCAAGCATAAGTGATCTTATATTGGTAGCTTTAAAGCAACTTAGTGAATGATTGTCTCTTAAGTAATATTTATATCTTTATATGCGAGAACCATCTTTATTGTTGGACAAGGTTGGTCAAACCTAAGTCAAAACTCTCTTTTGATCTTAACAATGTAGATTGATATGCTCTAACATTAATTTCAAGTGTTGATTTTACAGATTTTTAAATAGATTTGCATTGGAAGTTGAATGAAAGTTTAAGTCTCAAAGATTGCAAGTGGCATCTTAATTCACAGTCATGAATTAGGATATCATGACTGCTATCTTGCAAAAGATTGAACTAAGTTGAAACAGATGATTTTGCTATGCATGTCACATTTACCATCGTGACCGCAACTTTTGCATTTGCTTGGAGGGAATCAAGTCCTCAATCAAACTTTGCTAAATGTCATAAAGAACTGTTAGAAGATTAAAATTCATGAGAGTGAAATGTTGGTCAAGACCTCGATTTGGTGAAATAACATCTTCATGTCAAACAGAAGAGTTTTACGGTGTCCATCGTGTCCAAAGAAAGTAAATCGTAACTACGAAGTTTACTCTGACTTAAAGGACATAACAACTATTTTTCTTAGAAAATAAATGGTTGTGTGTGACATGGACTAGTCATTAGATACAAATGAGATTCTTTACTATGAATTAAGCAAATTTAGTGCAATGTGAGAATCACAATCGCGAATAGATAGTCATGACCACAAACACTATCTGATAAGCATCTAATGCGAGATCTGCTTAGCATAATTTGGAGATTTAGACATAGTTTTGTATGTAACGTCTCTTTGGTGATTGTAGCTTATAATACTCCACCAAATGGACTTGAATGCTAAGAATAGCATTCAATGTAGTAAAACTCTTACAATTTTATTTCTCAACCTTTGTACATTCAATTTCTTTTTTGTGAGTTGTTGTTATTAGGTGTGAGCATTAAACAATATTAGGTTTAGTTTAAGAGTTAACCTTTATTGTAAAACTCTTGTATAGGTTAAGTGTGAGCCTAGGAAAATACTTGTAAGGTTGTGTGTAAGCCTTGAAACACAAAGCGTAAGGTTATGTGTGAGCCTTGAAACATAAAGTGTGCAAGTTTGGTGTGAGCTTAAGAAACACCACTTAATGATAATGGCATACCCAATTAGAAGAATTTAGGAGTGGATGTAGGGTTTGCTTATACATGAACACTATAAAAATCTTATGTCTTTTATTCTTCTTTTATTTCTTATATTTCCTTCTTAACAAACCTTACATCCAAAATTTTAAATTTCTCACCAATCCAACCCCCCTTCTTGGTGCTCATTGGCTAACATCTAGGTTAGGTAGTAAAAACCTTAAAAAGACTTTGTGAAAGGCTTAAGATAGTGTTTATAAATTTATCTTAGGAAAGGCTTTAAAATGGTGTCTAGAAATCTATCTTGTGTAGGTTATAAGGAACACCTTTAAGTTTACTTGTAACAACTTGAGTAACACCCATATGTTCTTAATATAGTGAAATCTCTAGAGGTATCTAAAAGAGAGGACGTAGGCCAAGATTATAATGAATCTTTGTAAATTTCGTGTCTTCTCACGTGATTGTCTAAACTCACTAATTCTTGTGAAGAATGTGTCATAGTCGAATTCATCTCTCTTTATGGCTCTTTATGACAACAATTATAACTTTATAATACATTATATATGAGGAAAGTACAAAAAAAAATACCAGGTGGTTTGGGTTTTTGCACTTAGGAGGCTATAAATTTTTTTTTTTTTGGCCAAATAGGTACCTTTGATTAATGACGTTAGCAAGATTTGCCAAATATATAAATTCCATCCACTTTTATGATGTGTCACTATTAAATCAAATTTTTATAATTTTTTTTAATCTAATAAGGCAAAACTTTACACATCAAAATATTATTTTTTAAATTAAATAAAAATTCTTAAATCTTTAAATTTATAATCAATAATATTTTGATAAAAAATTAAACAAATCAAAATGGTTTCATTCAAGTCTAAAATCAAAATAATTTTTGTCCAAAATCAGAATAAATATCATCATCTATATTATCTTTGTTTTACTATTATTATTTGTTTCATTGATTCAATTCTTTTTCTTGTGTACAAAGAACATGCCTATTTTTGTAGAAAGTTCATCATCAACCATAGTAGACCAAATCAAGCTTAGAAAACCCAAAAACCATTCCCATCATCATCATCATCATCACCATCACCACCACTACCAAGAAAAAATTTCATTTAAATAGAAACATATCCATATTCACATATGTCCTTCTAAATCCAAAATTTCCTTTCTTCTACTCTTACCCTTTTCCAGCACCATCACTAATAAAAAGACCACTGCTTTTAAAGGCATGAGATGCATTGTGAAGGTAGCACAACAAGTGTTAGTGTCAATGATGATATGTTCATCGCCACAGTCAGACGAGACGAGGGTCAAAAAGAAAAGAATGCACAACAGAGGAAAGTTTGTATATTAAGTATAAGGAATAATAATAATATGTCCATGAGGGACAATAATAATATGTTGGAAGAGGAAAGATTGATGGAGAAAAAAATTAATAAAAGAGATAGGGAGAGGAAAAGAGGGAGGGAGGTATTCATCTTCTTTTTTAATGTTGTGTAAGCTTTGAATCTTGATGCTTCTTTTAATGCTGAAAGTTTGTATATTAAGCTTTTTGTGTGATATTTGTGAAATGATGATGGATTTATCTTTGTGCTTCTTTATTTTTGATTGTTTGATTTTGGTTGATCTTGTAAAAATTGGGATTTGGAATTTTGATTTTACAGATTTCATGTTTGTTGAATTTTAATATTTATTTCTTTTAAATAAATTAATTATTAAAGAATGTTAATGAATTTTTGCTATTTAAACATTTGAAAATTTTGTCGTTGGAATATTTGAAATTAATTTTTAATTATCAATTTTGCAATATCAACAATACACACACACACACACATATACACATATACATACATACATAATATATGTATATATTTTGAGAAATATCATCTTCATTAACAAAAGGATACCCAAGCTAAGGGTGTCTTATTAAATAAACTTCCAAATAAAACTTTTAAGGAAAAATCTTAGAAACACCAAAGCAAAAGAATAAATAATAAACATACAATTGTCAAAGCAAATCTACCAATGCCAAGCCATGAACCTACAATAAAGAATCATCCTCAAGCCAAATATGTTCAACATCTAGTTTTAAACTGAACCTGGCTAAATAATGAGTAATACTATTACAGGTTCTCCGAGTAGCAACAAAAAATAAGAATGGAACATATTAGCTAAAGAATGAATATCAACTAAAATAATACCACATTTAGAAAATCACTCTTTCTTTTGCAAAAGAGCTTTACCATTAGTAAAGTCGGACTCAACAATCACATTCATAAAACCATAATCCAAAACTCTCCACATTCCTTCCCTCACTGCCATCAACTCAGCCATGATCACTGAAGGAACTATCTTCTCTTTACTAGTAAATGTAACCATAAAAAAACCTTTCTTATTGTGTACCATAACTTTAAGACTATACATGCCATTCAACTCCATAAAGGCAATGTCAACATTCAGTTTTAGGCAACTAACAGGAAGTAAAGACCAACTATTGATTGCTTTACTAAATTTGAGTGCAAACTGAACATAAACCAAGGCAGCAAGATACTCTTGTCAAAACATAGTTGCCCAATCGTATACTAGATTGACCTGTAAGCAAGAAGACCCATGCAATGTGTTATTTCAAATCGACCATGCCATCCAACAACATTGTGCAGACCTCAAATTAATCATGATCCAACTCATCCTTATGGCCTCCTCTTTTTAAAGATTCATAATACAAGCATAAAAAGGGCTACATTTCCATATTGGCATAAAAAACAGTAATTAAAAAGTGCATGACATGTTTCCTTAAAATCTACCCACACCGATGACAATAAGATAGGTCAATACTGGTAAAATGTTATGAAAAAGTCTTTAGAGAAAGATAGGTACCTTAGAAGGAAGGCTTAAACTCAAAATGAAATTCCACCAACCCAACATTCTAGAAGAAGAAGAACTGGCATAGGACACATAAGGCAATGTACCAAGATTGTATGCAATTGTAACTAAATAAATACCCCTCCTATTGAAATGTCAATATATATTATCAAGACCTATGAAATGAGGCCATGGAATAGAGATAACAAACTCAACATTACAAGGCAGAAAATGTTATTTAACAAGCTCCACATTCCAATTCCTATTTGTTAAGAGCAATTGTGAAACTCTAGTATTTTGAAGTAGAGAATGAGTTAATGAGATAGCAAAAAAGGAGGGCCAACGATTTATCATGGTATACCTGAACCTCTTCACCACTCCTAACACACATTGAACATCCTTGTTGAATAAATCCATACCCTAGATAATGCTTTGCCAAATATAAGAGGGGTTTTGACCAATACTCACCTCCAACATTGGTATAGAAGGAAAATATCTCTCTTTAAGTAGACATACAACTAAAAGAAAAAGGTTGAGTTGTAATTCTCCATAATTGTTTGCCTAGCATCGCTTTACTAAATAGAATTGGATCCCAAAATCCAAGCCCACCAAGTCGCTTTGAGTTGCACAAAAATTGCCAAGATTTCTTATGTATTTTTATTTTGATCATCATCATATCCCTGCTAGAAATTAACACAAGATCTATATATATCAATAATAATATATGCAAGAATATGAAATCATGTCATGGCATATGAAATCATGTCATGGCATAAGTGGGTAAAGCTTGCATTACAAATTTTATAAGGGTTTCACATCCTCCAATGGAATATGACTAGTGATTCAACCTTTTACTATACTATATTGGATATAACCAAACTGCAAATACTTATTTTAAATAGAGAAAGTTGGCAAACCCAAATACATTTCATGACTTGAAACAACAAACATATTAAAATATTATCATTTTGCATAAGTAAAAAAGCATTGGGATTAAATGTTATTGTTGACTTCTCAAAATTAATCAGTTGGCTTAAAAACTGCTCATAGTCATTTAAAATTTGCTTAAGATGAGTGCAATCTCTAGTAGATGCCTTACCAAATATTAAACTATCACTGATAAAGGGAATATGAGAAATAACAGAAGTAGCTCTCAATATCTGAATTTCATGGACCAATCTTCAGTGTTCTACATAATAAAGTAGCAATGATAGACCTTGAGCATAAAATAAGAAGAGATAAGGGGATAATGGATCTTTTTGCCTAATACCACGTGTGGGATTAACATGCTCAGCAACTTCACCATTAACAAAAGAAGAATAAGTGACCGAACTAATGCACCACAAAATTGGCTTGACTCACTGAACATGGTAACCCATTTTAAACATAGTCTTTTCCAAAAAAACTCCACTTCATCCTATCATATGCCTTACTCATGTTTAATTTAAGAGATCAAAAATCCATGTGACCCCTTTATAGTTTCTTAACCAATGAATACTCTCAAATCCCAATAGTACATTATCAATAACAAGTCTTTTGGGCAAAAGCACACTAAACCTCATCGATCACTGTAGTAAGTGATCCTTTCAGCCAATTAGTAATTGCCTTGGAAATAATTTTAATAATTTTACACAATACATTATAGAGACTAATGGGCTTAAAATCTTTCACACATTTAGGATTCTTAATGAGCGTATATTCCAAGAACTAATATCACCCTTACCCTTCCCCCTAAAATTGAGAATTTGAAGATAAGTCGTAGCGATATCATTTCCCAAAATGTGCTAATATTTTTTTATAAAATAATATTGGCATCCCATCAACCCCAATAGCTTTAAATGGGTGCATGTCAAAAAGAGCCTACTTCACATCCTCTATAGTGAATGGTCTCAATAAAATATCATTTATATCTTACACCTTTTATGACATTACAGATAAAACCCTATCCATGTTATCAACAGAACGACTATAAATGTTAAAAATATTAAAGAAATAGAACACAATAACATTAGTGACATCCTAGGATTAGAATTCCAATCACCCAATTCATCATAAAGACCTCCAATAAAATTAGTTTTTTTTTTTTAATATAAGAGAGACTTGCTGATGGAAAAACTTTGAATTCCAATCACCATATGCTAAACATGTTACTTTAGATCTCTACCTCTAATAAATTTCTTTTTTGGTAAGAAACTTTGTGCTTCTAGAATAGTAATCACCCTTACATCCAAGCTAGAGCAATTATCACTCTTAAGGCTTTCAATTAGCTTATGGATTTGAGTCACTTCTTCAAGAATCCATTTGAACTTAGTATATCCCTATTGTAATAGAGCTTAAGCACAAGCCATAACACCTTCCTAGATAGTTTTAAAAGAGTAAGTCCTACCTCTATTCCAAGCATTTGAAATCACAAAAGCACACTCCTCCTATTAATAGGTGAAAATGCCCTTTCTTACGTCTACTACAAACCCCAAACATCTCAACAAAGATTTTGAGCAACCTTAAGTGAATAGGTTGATAGTCAAAATGGTAAAAATCCAAATTATGAGCAATAGTTGCAGAGTATAGAAAGGTATAATTGGAATTAGCAACATACTTATCTAATCAACACTATATAAAGTCCCCAACCAAATGATGGTTTGCTCAAGTGAATATAGGCCTTACTGTCTAGACCTCTTAAAGATCATAATCATTCAGAGCCTTTTGAAATCCAGTCATTTGTTACAAGATCTCGATCTCCCCCTTTTTTCTCATTCAATAGCAGAATTTCATCAAAATCACTGCCCACAAGCCATAATAAAGAAATAAAATCAGGTAAGGTAGCTAACTTTTTTAGTAAATCCTAAGAAAAATGTTGATTAACTACATTTAAATGGTCATAAAACCTATAAATCTTCACATTACACTATCATAATAAACCACAACATCCACATGCTTGATGAAGGAAGATTTAATGGTGGCAGACTCCACCTCCTCTATGAAAACGTTAAGCCACCATTATTATGTAATCAACACCAAACACAATCAAAATTCAAAACACATTTGTAATAAGAAAAATATGAGCTACGAACTTTAGTTTCACTAAGAAATAATAAGTTAGAATTCGTATCATGGATAAGTTATTGTAATTCTTTGAATGCTCGTGGGTTCCCAAGCCCATAGATATTCCAACACATACAATCATTGGGCAAGATAAGGCTTCCTAGTAACCTTCGTCAAAATAATAGACAAATCCCCAACATCATTCACAATAGAAAGAGTTTTATGGTGTTTAATAGCATTGTCCTCATCTTCATCAGTAATTAAATCATAGAGATAGTTGTTCTTAACTCCACTATTGTGCATAACATATACCAATTTATTTATAGGGTGCCCAGTCAAACCATCCATCATTACAACTTGGTTTTTTTGGGGGGTCTGCCATGCCATTTCCAAGTCAGCTTCTTTGTGCAACAAATGGTTGTATGAGCCGATATAGGATTAGCATTGAATCAGGTTTGATGAGAAGTGTCACCTAGCCGAGGTGTTATTTTGGTCTTAGGAGTATCTTGCCTTTTGCCTTTAACACCCTACTTCGGCGTTGTGTTTAGCAATGTAAGGAGAGCACCTAAATTACCCTCTTTAATACCACTATCAAAGATGACAATTTCTTATGAAATTGGCCTTGTGTCCATATGAGCTTAACCTTGTTGGTCAGCATCTACCACTATCACACTACCTGCATGAACATTGTTATCATGATTCCCCACATCCACTCACTCTATTTACATAACATTGCCATCAATCGTCCTCATATCCTCCTATGCTTCATGCCTAATGTCACTCCCTCCACTAGTATCCTGCTCCATTTCTCTAAAATGTGAGGTTGTATACATTAGAGAATTAGGCTTAGGAAGTGCCCACTTCTTATTTAACGCTAGTCACTTAGAAGACACTTTCATCCATGAGCTAAATTGAAAATCTTTTTATGCAATATTTCAACCTTGTGCACATCTACATAAGATATGACCAAACTTCCCACATGGATAATAGAAATTTGCCAACTGCTCATAATCCACCATAACATTTCTCATAGGTTACATTCAATAACAAACCCTACTTCAATGTCTTTTTGACATTAACATTTAGTCAAACATGTAAATAACTACCAAAGCATTCGTTTGTTGCTCCATTATCCACCTCTAACATTTCACTGATTTCTGCCCAATCGAGTAGCCACTGTTGCAATCATTAAGCCAATAGGTAACTTACATAACAAAACAGCAATGTCAAACTGCACCTCATTGATATGCTAATTCTCCAATAATTCAGAAAAAAAATTAGAAGATTCCTATCAAAGATCCAAGGTCCTCCTAATAAAATTTGTTGTCGTTCACACATTGTTCCCACTAATTTGATATCAAAACCTTGAATCAACAGAACAATGTTAGGTAAAGTGATGCAAAAAGCCTCCCTATTAACTAATCGTGTGGACAATACTTACATTCCAAATGCATTGATACTCTAGTCTATGCTGCCAAAACAAAAATTGAGCCTTGATTAATCGCACTAATCTCAACATTGTTATTAAGGTTCAATTTAGCACATATTTTAGATAATTTGATTGCCTCTATAAAGCCAAAATTTAGCAAAACCATAAAATAGGGAAGAAACAAGAAGTGGAGAAAGCAAAGGGTCCCAAAAAAGAAGGAATAGCGACAACCACTCAAAGAAACCAAGTGGAAACTCTCGGGAAAAAACTTGAGAAAACCATTTTTATCATATTCCTTGGGACATTAGGAGAATCTAGAGAAACCCTAAGGACGATAGGGAAGAGATGCTCTTCAAAAGCTTGTGTGTATGTATATATAGCTAATTGCATGATCAGTTGCTTTTACCATCTAGTACGGAAACACCATAACATATCAAATAAAAGTAATTAGAAAAGAGTACAAAACAAGTTACTAAAAATTAGTAATTTTCATATGTTTTACTTGATTTATAACTATTTTTTTATTGAAATAATATGTAGAATCATTATTAGATTAAATTTAAAAAATAAATAAAATAATAATGTATTGAGGTAGACATTTTATTTAGAAACTTAATAACATAGACTCCAAAATTTTTTTTTATTTCATATGGCATTATTATAGTAAATGAATTAATCAAATATTAATGTTTATGGTAATAATATTGCGACTATGACAATATATATATATATATATATATATATATATATATATATATATATATATATATATATATATATATATATATATA
>CATIWR010447200.1:0-62842 GCA_949677035.1 Omphalea diandra | reverse complement strand
AAAAACACTAGAGAAAGGTTTTAGTGTGAGCCTGTGAAAACACTTAAGAGAGGTTTTAGTGTTACCCTCAGAAAACACCTGTAAGAAAGATTTTAGTGTGAGCTTGTGAAAACACTTAAGAGAGGTTTTAGTGTTAGCCTTTGTAAGAAAGGTTGTTGTGTGAGCCTTGAAAACACAAAGTGTAAAAGTTAGGTGTGAGCTTGGAAACACCATTTGAAGTTAGTAAAACACCCAATTACAGAGAATTGGGGAGTGGATGTAAGGTTGATTATACTAGAACCACTATAAATCTTGTGTATTCTCTTCTACTTTCTCATTATCCTCATTTTAATTTTTTTCAAACACCAATTCAACTGCCCTTTCTTAGTCCCTCAGGCCAATAAGTGGTATCAGAGCCAACTCTCACATTCAAGCCTTAATTGGGTAAGCAAAGTTCATGGCATAAAAGGGAATCCACTCATACCTCAAGCCCTACTTTGATGGATCCAACTATACTCATTTGAAGTATAGGATGGAGATTTATCTTGACACAGATGTAGTGGACCTTTAGGATGTAGTAGTCAAAGAATGAAAGCTACCCTCTAAAGTAGTGGATGGAATTGAAGAACTCATTCCAAGGGAAGATTGGGTTGAAGCTCATAGGAGGTCAAATGGCAAAAATAAGAGAGCAATGGTCATTCTTCTAAGCTCTCTCTCTAGTGAAGAGATTGGAAGAGTGCAACATTGCCAAATAGCATATGCCATTTAGAAGACTTTTAAGAACTATCATGAAGGCATAACACTAGTTAAATCAAGTCGATTGGAGATGTACGTGACAAAATGAGAGTTTTTCATGATAAAGGACCATGAAAACATCACTGAAATGACGAATAGACTTTTATCCATCGTCATTAACATGAAAAAATTCGAAAGGACTCTCACTAACTATGAGGTAAACACAAAGATCCTTAAAACTCTTCCTTTAGATAAGTTTGGTGCAAGAGTGTGTAGCATATAAGAGTCCAATCCGGAGATTGGGAAGGTTCCTATGGATGTGTTGATAGGCAAACTCTTAACTCATGAGTTGGCCTTGCAAAAGGATGAGCAAATGAAGAAACTAAGGAGCTAAGGAGAAAAATTTAAAAAAAAAAAGAAGAACCTTGGCACTCAAATCCTCAACCAAGGAGAAAGAGGTAGAAACAACCTCTAGTAATGAAGAAAGTGACAAAGAAGAAGAAGCGTAAGCAATGGTCTAAAAAAGGATAAAGGAGTTAAAAAGAAGAAGAAAAAAGAGAAGAAGCTTTAAGAAGACAACTCCTAATCCTAAAGAGAGATCCAATGAAGTCGTTTACTATGAGTATGGCAAGTAAGGCCACATCAAATACGATTATCCCAAAATAAAAAAAAAAAAAAAAAGAGATGGGACAAGGAGAAGAATAAGTGTTTCTTAGCCACTTAGATGATAGCTCAAGTGAAGATGAAGAAGAAGGAAAAGTTGCCAACATTTGCTTCATGGCACAAGAAGATTCTCCAAATGAGGTAAGTACTTCATCCCACTCTCATTCAGTTTAGTTGATTTTGATGAGATAGATGAAGAGCTTCTAGAGGCTTTTACTATAAGATGTGACAAATATAAGTCACAAATGAAGTCTTACAAGAAAAAATGTCAAAAATTAGAGGATGATTATAAATCCCTCAATGATCTTATAAGCGAATTGAAAGCATCAAATGATAAGCTCAAAAAACCTGTAGAAAATCTTTCTACATCATCTTTTTTATTAGCTTCATTGAGAAAAGAGAATGACTCTCTAAAAGGAGAAGTCATTGAACTTAAAAGCTCAATCTCTTAATTCCATAAAGGAAAGGATGCCTTGGACACATTGATTATGTCACAAAGACCATCATTGATTAGACATGGTCTAGGCTTCAATGGAGCCTCCTTATTATCATGTACTACATTTGTTAGATCATCAAAACTTCAAACCTCAAGTGTTGAGGTAATTAGGAAGTAAAATGCTCCTAGCACTAAGCCTCCTAAGCCTAAAGGCAAAGGGAAGGCTTCCTCAAGCTCAAGAGCTAAGACTCAAAGAGATAACCATGCCTACATGTACAACAAAAAACATGCTTACACTCACAAATAATTCCCTACTACTTCTCATCATACATGCACATGCAAGCATTCACATAATTGAGGTATGAGAAGGCCTCCTTCTCATACTAAATTTATGCATAAAAGAAAGACTCATAAGTCTAAACTCCAATGCCATTATTGCATGAAATTTATGCATGTTAACATTCATTGTTTTATTAGGAAGGCTCATCTCAAATTAGAGGACCCTTCAACTCCTAATCTCCTAGGACCCAAGTGTGCTTGAATACCTAAGAAAAGGTGACTCACTTTTATTGTGTAGGGGAGTATGGCAGCCACCAAATCAAGCAATTAGCATGTGGATAGTGGACGTTCCAAGCATATGACTACAAATAGAAAGCTATTCATGACATTGAAAAAAAAGAAGGTGGAGATGTCACATTTGGTAACAATGCCAAGGGTAAGGTAATTGGCATTGGAACTATTGGTAAGAATGGTTGTTCCTTAATTGATAATGTTTTATTAGTTAGTGGCTTACAACATAATTTTATTAGTTGTGGCTTACAACATAATTTGTTGAGTGTAAGTCAATTGTGTGACAAAGGTAATAAAGTTACCTTTGATTCTAGGGAATGTCGAGTCACCACTTTAGTGGATGATGAGGTTATTTTCAAGGATGAAAGGAAAGACAATACCTGCTCAATTGACTTAAACAATTTGGCTAACCAATCTTTTAAGTATCTTATGTCTTTGAGCAATGAAGCTTGGTTAGGCATAGAAGGTTTGGACACACAAACATGAATCTTCTTCAAAGCCTATCTAAAGGAAAGTTGGTGGAAGGCCTTCCCCAGCTTAATTTCACTAAAGACAAGACATATGGTCCTTGCCAAATGGGGAAGCAACATCAAGCCTCCCACAAAGCAAAAAATGTTGTAAGTTCTTCTAGACCTCTTCAACTAGTTCATATAAACTTGATAATACCCACTAGGAGTGCTAGCTTAGGTGGAAAGCACTTTTGATGCTTTCAAGAGTTTTGCAAAAAGATATCAAAATGAAAAATGTTACTTCATTTCTTCTATTAGAAGTGACCATAAAAAGGAATTTCAAAATGAGCCATTTGAAACTTATTGTTTGGAGAATAGAGTTTTTCATAAATTTTCAACTCCTAGAACACCACAATAAAATGGTATTGTAAAGAGAAAAAATAGAAAACTAGTAGAAATGGCTAGGACCATGCTCAATGAGTATTCTTTATCAAATTACTTTTGGGTCGAATCCATTAATTCATCATGTTATATTGCAAATAGAGTTTTCAAAAGACCTATTCTCAATAAAACTTCTTATGAGCTATGGAATGGTAGAAAACCCATGATATCATACCTAAGAATATTTGGATGTAAGTGCTATATTTTAAATACTAAGGATAATCTTGGGAAATTTTATTCCAAGACCAATGAAGAATATTCTTAGGCTATTTCACCTCTAGCAAGACGTATAGAGTCTTCAATAAGAGTTCAATGGTAGTTGAAGAATCTATAAATGTTATCTTTGATGAATCAAGCGAACTTGATTTTGGGAAAAGTGTTTTTGTTGATGATCTTATAGGTGATTTTGAAAAGCTGGAATTAGAAGACACTATAAGAAGAGAAGATAAAAACAAGGAAGAAGGTGAATCATCAAAAGAAGATGAGGAGCCACAACATCAACAAAGAGATTAGCCAAATCAAGATCTATTTAAAGATTGGAGATTTTCCAAATTTCACCCCAAGGATTTGATCATTAGTGATACCTTAAAGGGTGTAAATACTAGATCACAACTTCATCCTTTAGATAATAATCTTGCCTTTGTTTCTCAACTTGAGCCAAAATCAATTGATGAGGCTCTTGATGATGAGAGTTTGGTGTTTGATATGCAAAAGGAACTCAACCAATTTGAGAGAAATAAAGTATGAGAACTTATCCCTAGTCCTAAAGAACACTCCATTGTAGGTTGCAAATGGGTGTTTAGGAACAAGTTAGATGAGCAAAGTCTTATCACAAGAAATAAAACTAGATTGGTTGCTAAGGGATACAACCAAGAAAAAGACATAGATTATGATGAGCCTTTTGCCCCCATTGCAAGATTAGAGGCCATTAGGATACTTTTAGCTTTTGCATGCCATATGAATTTTAAGCTTTTTCAAATGGATATTAAAAGTGCTTTTTTGAATGGAATTATTGAGGAGGAAGTCTATGTTGAACAACCTTCTAGTTTTAAGTCACATTGTTTTCCAAATCATGTTTTTAGATTGAACAAAGCCTTATATGGATTGAAACAAGCTCCAAGAGCTTGGTATGAAAGACTTAGTTCATTTCTTTTGAAAAATGATTTTCAAAAAGAAAAGGTGGACACCACATTATTTGTTAAAAAACGCAAGCATGATACACTAATTGTACAAATCTATGTTGATGATATCATTTTTGGTGCTACTAATGAGTCTTTTTATGAGGATTTTGCTAAGTGTATGCTAGGGAATTCAGAATGAGCATGATGGGAGAGCTCAAGTTCTTTCTCGGTCTACATATCAAGCAAACTAAAGAAGTGATCTTCATTAACCAAGCCAAGTACACAAAGGAGATACTCAAGAAGTTTGGCATGGATGGTTGCAAAGTAGCTAAACCCCCCCCCCCCCCATGAGTTGTACCATCAAGCTAAACAAAGATGTATGACGGTAGATGAAAAGAGATATCGAGGTATGATCGGATCCCTACTTTATCTTATTACTTCTAGGCTATATATCATGTTTAGTGTATGTATGTGTGCTAGGTTTCAATCCTCTCATAGAGAGTCTTATTTAAATGTTGTTAAGAGAATCTTTAAGTATTTGCATGACACAATTCACTTAGGATTATGGTCTCATAGGGATTCATCCATTAGTCTCATAGGATATTCGGATGCAGATTATGTGGACAGTTTATTAGATAGAAAAAGCATTTTCGGGACTTGCCAATTTATAGAAGAATGCCTAGTATCTTGGTTTAGAAAAAAGCAAGTGTCGATTGCCTTATCCACCGCAGAAGCCAAGTATATTATTGTAAGTTGTTGTTGCACCTAAGTTCTTTGGATGAGTCAACAATTGAAGGATTTTGGCAAAGTGATTGATCACATTCTTATTAAATGTGATAACACTAGTGCTATTAATCTTTCTAAGAATCTCATCTAACATTATATGAGTAAACACATAGATATTAGACATCATTTCCTTAGAGATCATGTGCAAAAGGGTGATGTTGTGTTAGAGTTTATTGACCAAATCATCAACTTGCAAATATTTTCACTAAACCTCTCAATGAAGAACGATTGAACTTCATTGAGAGAGAATTGAGAATACTTGATGAAAGTTCCCTAAAGTGAAATTTTTGATCTTATGTATGATTGCTATGTGTGTTGATTGTTGATTATATGTCTTGTGTTTTTTGTGTGGCATATTCGAAGTGGATCACAATTTTGATTCTTTCAAATCTTATTTTTTCTTTTTTATCCTTGATGACTCATAATTTGCCGTCGCTATCTTATCTTCATGGTCGCGAATTACAAGTCTTAGTCACCCGGCTGTCAAACATCAAATTATGGTCACGAGAATTAAGCTCCACCATAAATTTTGGTCAAGGATTCCAATTTTTTACCACTGTAGCGCATATTCTAGAGGAAAATTTATCCGTTACTCATATTTTTCAGAAATCGCAATTGCGATCCAGGAACTCGCGGACTCGAATTTGAGTAACTGTTAAGCCATTTCTAGTCATTTGTGTACCCCTTCAATGGCTATATAAACCCTTGAAATGGTGATTCTCATCACTTCATCCTACTCCCAAACTCTCATCCTTCCAAAGCTCTTAATATCTTCAATTCTTTTCATCTTTTGCAATGGCTCCCAAGAAGATCTCAAGAGCAGACAAGGGTAAGGCTGTGGCTCAACCATCTGCACCCCTTGCACTCCACCTAATTAAAGGCATCACCAAGTAGGAGAAAAAGAGGTTCAAAGCAAATTCTTCTAAGATCATCCTCCCCAACAAGATACCTTCTACCTTTCTATTATAAACCTTAAGTATCAATACAGAGATTCGTGCTTTCCTCTCCAACTTGGGCTAGAATGAGTTCATCTTTCGGGATGAACCCCATTACAAAGAAGTTGTAAGAGAATTTATGTGCATGGTTCAATTAAGTCACAAAGCTGATTCTCGAGCAGGGTAATACAAGTTAGTATTTCGGGCTTTTGGCGATCTTTTTTACCTTTAAACAACTATCATCCCTCTTCAATCTTCAAGTCAGAGAAAACATTCCATTTATCATCTCCGCACTTGATGTTATTTATTCTGAATTTTGGTTAGAAATTTCTATTAAAACAAAACATGACCTCAGAACCTCATTGGCCAAACACATTAAAACCCTACCCTTTTGGATACTCTATCGTATTATCACCTTTTCTGTAAATGCTAAAGGTGATGGTAATGAAAAAGTATTATAAAAGGACTTGGCATTTCTTTTCTGCCTTGTCAAAAACAAACTGATTCAAACTGGCCAGTATTTTGTGGATCAATTGATCCACATGAACACCAAACCCAAAAGTCAATTCCTTCTACCTTCTTACATTACTGCGATTTATCGCTTTATAGGGGCATTTGATGAGGAAAATGAAAAATTCCTCACCAAGAAACTCCTCCCTTCTCAAAACTTTTTTAACCTCACTTACCTTATCAACACCAAAGCCATACACCCGGATACATATGTCAATACACTAGGTGTTTTTAGGGATAAGAAAATGGAAAGCTCCCAAGCCTTCAAGAGAAACAAGCTCATCATTAAAGAAGAAGCACCTCTAGTCCTCCCTCCTCAACTAAAACCTAAATCCAAACTGTCTCTTGCCATCATTAATAAAAAATTAGGCAATTGCCACCATTAACAGAAAATTAGGCAAGGTGGTGAGAATGATGAAAAGGAGATTCTTATTTCTCTCACATCTTCATAGTGACATGGTGGATTTACAAGAAAAGTTGAGTGTTCCTCCTTGCCATCTTCTGGACTACACAAAATTTGAAGACACTCAAGAAGAAAAGGGTAATTAAGAAGTTAAGGATGAAGATAAAGCAAAAAGTGCTAATAATGAGGAAGTAGAAGATACGTCTGGAGATGATGATGACTCTCCAACTTTCTAGACTAGGGATTTCTTGTATTTTCTTTTTGTTTTAAATGAAAAACTTGTGATCCCACAGTTGTTTATACATACATGAATAACATATGTTTCTTTGCAATTCTTTATCTTATGTGATTGATGGAATTTACTGCATTCTTATTTTGCTCCTTATGAACACTTATCTATTTGTTATGCATGTATTCTTTTCCCTTATCAACCCTCTTTTTGATCTTGCCAAAAGAGGAGAGATAGAAACAAGCTAATTCTAAGGGGGAGAGAAAATAACTTGCAAATAATAACATAAGTTGAGGGGGAGCATCATACTTAGATTTTTAGAAATTTCACTTTAATTGATTGAATACCATACTTAAGAAATTTCACCTTAAGTATTCATTGAATCATATTACACTCCAACTTCACATTTCTGCATTATTTTTCCTTAGGATCAATCTAAGTTGTCAAAATTAAAAAAGGGGGGATTGTTGGACTAGGATGGTTAATCCTAAGTCTTGGACATCTTTTGATCTTGACAAAGGAGATTGATCAATTCTAATGTTTCAATTGAATGTTGTTTTGCAGAATTAAGTTAGATTTTCAAATGGAAGTTAGATGGAGTTCATAATTTTCAAGAAGGCAAAGTTCATCTAAATTCGTGGTCAGTGACTTATAATTCGCGACTGTGACTTAGTTCAAGAACAGGATAAAACTAAGCCAGACGAATTCGCAATTAATGTCGCGTCTCATTCGTGACCGCTAATTTTATAGTAATCAAATAGGGAACCAAGTCCACAACCACAGTGTGCCAACTGTCCCAGGTAATCGTTGAAGGACAAAATTCGCGAGCGTGACATTTTGGGTAACAACCGCAAAGCAAAAAGATAAAGACTGTCTTTCAAAAAGAAGGATTCGCATCCTGAGTCTCGCCCTGTATAAAGAATAATCGTGATCGCGACTTTTGTAGGTAGTTAGAAAGCAACTGTTATATTTTCCTGATGGACCAATAAGGAGATGACATGTGGACTAGCTGTTAAACACAACGGGGTTTTTCACCCCAAATTTTTGGCTCCCGTATGGAAATTGAAAAGTCGCGATCGCGAATCCTCAATAGCTACCACGACTCTTGCTTATTATGCAATTAATGCAAAATCTGCCTAGCAGGATTTGGAGATTTATTAAGCTTCTTAGTGTAACGTGTCTTTGGCGGGTATGGGCTATAAATACTCCACTAAATAGATGTAAATGCAAAAGAATTCATTAACTTATATCAAAACTCTTACACTTTTGCTATTCATTCTTTTTATTCTTTAAGTGATTGTTTGGTGAGCATAAACACCAATTGTAATAGGTTTCAGTGTGAGTCTATAAAAACACTAAAGAAAGGTTTTTAGTGTGAGCTTGTGAAAACACTTAAGAGAGGTTTTAGTGTTCGCCTTAGAAAACACTTGTAAGAAAGGTTTTAGTGTGAGCCTATGAAAACACTTAAAAGAGGTTTTAGTGTTAGTCTTAGAAAACACTTGTAAGAAAGGTTGTTGTGTGAGCATTGAAAACACAAAGTGTAAAAGTTAGGTGTGAGCATGGAAACACCATTTGAAGTTAGTGAAACATCCAATTACAGAGAATTGGGGAGTGGACGTACGGTTGATTATACTTGAACCACTATAAATCTTACGTCTTCTCTTTTACTCTTTCATTATCCACATTTTATTTTATTTTTTTAAACATCAATTCAACGCCTCCCTTCTTGGTGCCTAGGGCCAACACCTTCCTTCAAGATACTTCAATTGCCAACTTTAGGCATCTAAAATACATCTAAAACACTTCATTAGCATGTCATATAATTGCACATTAGACACATTTACATACCTTAGTAGCTATCAAAAGTAATGCACTTAACTTAGCTTAGCCTTAACTTTTATCATCCTTTCTCATCTCTTTTAACATATCATTTAACATAACTTCCTTCCATATAAAATATTTACATATTCTTTATTATTAAACCTATAATTTTATCATTCATTTATGTTCATTAATCATCATTTTTTACATATGCATACTTATGCATCATAACTTACACTTACTTTCTCTTTATGATTTAGCATCTATCACCTTCTTATCTCTTAATCATCCTTTTTAAGTCATGTCATTTCTTAATTAATCATCATTATAACATTAAAATAATCATCATTTCATCAAATTTAGTCTTCTTATACTCATCACTTAAAAGAAGGAGTCCTTATTTATGAGAGACCCTTAAAAACCAAGTTTTGGACCTTACAGTGTAAGACACTATGGAGAATGTGAAAGTAATCTAGTGCAAGCTTAAAGTAGTACAAGACAAACAAAAGAGCGATGTAGGCCAACACAAAAGAGAAATGAAATATAAGCCAGAAGATAAAATGTTCCTTCGAGCTTCACCATGAAAGTAATAATTCGATTTAGGAAAAAAAGGAAACTGAGTTCTCTATACATAGTGTCATATGAGATCTTAGAAAGAATTGGTGCATTGGCTCACAAACTAGCACTTCCACTAGAGACGACTCAAGTTCATGATGTATTTTCATGTGAGCATGCTCAGAAAGTATCATTTTGTTCCTACACACATACTTAGGGATCCAACAATAACAATTGCAGATGATGTAAGTTATGTTGAAAAACTAATGAAAATCATTAGTTATAAGCTAAAACAATTATGAAATCAATAAATCCTTTTGGTTATGGTGTTATGGATAAGCCATACATAAGAAAAGGCCATATGGGAAACCAACAATAACACAAAATGATAATAATTTGTTTACAGACATTGAATTTTGAAGATGAAATTCTTTAATAGAGGGGAAGAAAATGTAACATCTTTATCCTCATTCATTAGCATTCTCATATGAACACACCCATTATTGCCATTCCATATAAACATATGCATTACATAAGCAATCACTTAGATATGTGCATTTGATAAACATGACGATAATAGTTGCACCATTGCTTTTGGGACACTTGAACATAGATGTGATGCTTGCATAGTTGCATGACATATTATCATATATTGTGCATCTGTTATAATATCTTAAATAATGTTGATTTGGTACTTATTAGAACTATAAGAAGCATATGAGAATTAGAGGTGATGAAGGAGTGAAGAAAATGGATTAAAAGAGGAAAATTGAACTTCTAACCAATAGTAGTAAGCCACCTTGATTTTGTCTTATTAGAATAGATATGCAAATTGAATTTTTCTTCTTTTAGGAGCAAATTAGAAAATAAAAATGTGAGGGACAGTAAAAGAAAGAGAGACCTAAGAAGGAATGAAAAAAAGAAAGGAGAAGTAGAAGAAAGCTAACTGGGGAAAAACCCTGAGCTTTTCTAGTTTTGGCAAAAGGGGCAAGTGATTTAATCTTCTTTCCATATGAAATTCCTTGCCATAACATGTTAAAAATGTATAAATAGTAAGAATTATAGAGTAATAGTAAGCATTATAAAGCAATTATAGCTAGAGCTCATGCATGGAAGTTGTTAGAAGCATAAAAGATACAAAAACTAATTGTGTTAGTTTTATTGTTAAAGTAAATTGTTTCACCCATGATTTCATAAGATTAGAAGAGGAATTAGGAGAAGTTTAAAACATGAAAGTTATAAATTTATGCCTCATATAAATGCGTATAAAATAGTTTGCTTAATATGATATGTGTGAAGAGCTATGGCTCATTGATTAGGACTAGTTAATAACCTGTTAAAACCTCCTCAGTCTGGCTTTGTCCACATATTTTGATGACCTTATATGTTGATCTAGACAAAGTGCAAAACATGAAAGTTATAGATTTATATCCCTTCTAAATGTCTATAAAATAGTTTTGCTTAATTTGTTTTTTAGAAAGAGATATTGCTTTTTTATTATGACTGATCCTAAACTAATGAAACCTATTTAACCTATTGATTTTGTTTACCTAGAATTTGATGGCCATAAAATAGGAATTGGGTGATATGTAAAATATAAAAGTTGTAAAGTTATATATCATATAGATTCCTATAAAATAGTTCTACCAAATATATTGTGGGTGGGGAGATATTACTCCTCGATCATGACTAATTCTCAATATATTGAAAACCTATTTACCCTGAGATTGATAATTTATTTTGATGACTTTATATATTAAATTAGACAAAATGTAAAACATAAAAAAAATGTTCTTTTATGTGTTGTGTAACTTTTAATAAACTAATTTTGCAATTAGATATATACAATTTGAGAAATTACTAAGATTATAAGACTTAATCAGACTATGGTTACATAAGAACATGAAAGAGTTTTAAAATTCACCATATTTTTTATAGGCACTATATTGACCTAAAGTTTTACTATGTTGTATCATCATGTGTCTAGTTTTCATAAAAAAGAATCAAGTTATTTGAATATATATATATATATAACAAGAATTATTGCAGTGAGAATGCAGCAAGGTCAGATTTCCATGCAAGAATAATAAGCATAAAAACTAGATCCACTTGTGTGAAACATGAATATAGTTGCATATCAAGCAAGCAAACTCATTTTGATATATTTATAATCATATATGTATCAAATGTGAGGATCTTAACATATTGAGGAAGCCCAAAAGAGAGGTTCAAACCTATTATAAAAGTTGATTGCATCAAAAGTGAGTAAAAATCATAATTGGATTCTAATGTGTATATATATATATATGTGTGTGTGTGTGTGTGTGTGTGTGTGTGTGTGTAGACACACACATATAAATGGTGCATGAATGTAAAAGTAACAAAGAGAGAATATATTTAAATATGCGAATATGATTATTTTTACTCTTTCCAACCAAGGACTTCTTTATGTTCCTTGGACTCATATTCACCTTCTTACTTTAAATATGGCCTTGTATCATTATATAACATAAACATAAAATTCACATAATAGATAAAATGAAAATTTTCTAATTAAATATTAGTGCCACTTATAACCTTTCAACTTTTAGACACACCCACTGAGACTTAATACTTAAAGACTCTAAAATATTATAAGCTAAAGGAAACAATTGTCAGGATTAGATCTAATTTAGCCAAAATCTCTAACTAGTTCTTTTTAAGCTGTAAACCTTAACTCAAGCAATCCTAGAATAAACACTACTTTTAAAATGCAAAGAATAAGATAATAACACTAGTTAGTTGATTAAGAGTGAAGATAAAAGATTGCATACTCTTGAGCTTACTAGAGAAAAAGATACCAAACTTGAATTAATAACCTAATCCATAAAATTTGGAGGAAAATATGTATATAAACTTGATCTTAAGTTATTTTAAGTAAATCTTTAGTTTTTCCATACTTTATAAGGATGAAAGGACTAAAATTTGAGAGAATTAAAGAGGGAAACTCTATAGTCATGGTTCCTGGGTCCATGATATGGCAAGAAGTTTAACATGAGGTGATCTTTACAGTTATCCACAAGGACATCTGTCATATCTCATATGGTAGGACACTATGTTGTAAGAAATAAGGTCTACTATTGTGAATAAGCTACTCTACAATCATGGAAAAGAATCCACTACATGAGAAAATCTCTTTAGAATTGCTTATGGCTACTATATAAAATTTTCAATTCCATGAATAGATTTACGATCTCGGCCAACTTTTCTACAATGTGGGAACTAGCTCACTATATGTGTCAACTACATAAAACTTGAAATTCTATTAATCAAAGGGTTTATCTTGCTCTCTCATACTTTTACTGATTCTAGATACAACAAACATAACATAAGCAATTCAATAAAGGATTCATACAAGATTCCTTTGTAATTTACATGATGAAAAATATTAAAACAACACTTTATTTTATAAATAAAATCTCCAATATATATAAAAAATATATGATAAAGCTACTGAGAAACCATATGGATTGAGAGCTTTGAAGCTCCAAAATCTACAAGTAGTATCCATGATCTCTTTATTTAAGAAGTAATTACATTGGGAAATTCCTCATATATTTATTTGTTATTTAAATTCTTGTGTATGAATATTATCTTTTATGTTATATTTCAATTATCTTTTATGTTATATTTTTTAGTAAATTTTAGAGATATTTATTGATCCTTATAATATGCAAGAAATGAAAGCTTGATTAGATTTTTTGAAAAAAAAAAAACTTAATTAAGTTTTAAGGAAATGAAAACTTGATTAGGCTTTTTGAAAGATATTGAAAGTTTAAAAAAAAAAAAAAATATATGGGGTAAAAAATCCTCATGGGGTAGAATGAGAGAATTTCTATCGTTCACCCCAGTTTATAGTTGTCAATCTCTACAATACTTTAGCCCTATACAACATCTCGTTTATAATTTGGAGAGAAATAAGTTCAACTTGAATTTTTAAATGCTAATCATATTTTTTAATATTAACCTTTGATACACTTTTGAGTGTCGATAATAATACTTTATATATTTGTAGATTTTCCTAATTCTTAAAAATCATATATTTTTTAATCAAAATTGATATATTATAATTGTGAATTTAGCCTTGGAAAATAAATAATACCAAGATTATTTTTTATCACGTAAAATCTTATTTTATTTTACCTTTTAACTACAAATGTCTTACCATTCTTTTTATCCTACATAATAAGAGCTTATAAATTTTTTTAACACAATTACTATCACCATAATTACTAAATATATCATTATCAGTGCAATAATCACTGCCACTGTCGAAATTATAATTATTAAAATCATTAACACAGTTAATACTACAAACATTATTTTAATAATTTATAAATTTAATTAATCTATATATGTTAAATTTAACATTTAAATATTAATTAACAGTTCAATTTTAAAAGAAAAATTATGAGCTGGTCCAACAGTTAACACAGGTTAATGCATTTCCTCCAAATCCTTTACTGATCCCACCAGTACTTTACCCTCCTGCTGTAGATCACTGACCATACCAGTACTTTCTTTCGTATTTTCTCCCTGTCCCTTACCCCCCGCGACAAGCAGAGAGCGTCGGTTGCTCGTTGCATCTATTAGTTCAGAATCCTGAGACACTAATTGCTTTCCTAACGATTTAGATTTTGAGTTGCAAGAGAAGATATGAAAAGTAGATTAGAGGTGGTGATATAGGGAGATTGATCTGGAAAATGCAAGGTTTCAGAGGCAGGCTTAGTTTGGCGATTCTTGTCATAATAACCTTATTGATTGGTCTACTTGGTTTGTATGGTTTGTTAAAGCCCATTTCAAATGGTTGTATAATGACATATATGTATCCTACATATGTTCCGATTTCTACAAATGATGGTGCTTTATCTGCCAAGTACGGATTGTACTTGTACCATGAAGGCTGGAAAAAGATCGATTTCAATGAGCATCTAAACCACCTTGGTGGGGTTCCGGTTCTTTTTATTCCCGGCAATGGTGGTAGCTACAAACAGGTAAGATCTTCATTACCTACTTTATTTATTTATTTATTTTTGTTTCTGGTCAGTGTAAATTTTTATTGAATCTTGTTGAATTTGTTTAATCGAGTTAGCCGCTAAGAATGTTTGATGAGCTCTTTCAAGCAGCCGTTCTGAATGTTTCACTGCGTGATGCAAGTTTGCATGATTGTAAACATGTTTATTTCCAATTTATGTATATAAATATGTATGGATTGTGAAGGAATTAAAATCTATCACAAGTTCATGACGAATATTGAGCTAACCATTGACATTAGCTATTCAATTTGTGTGAATTTTTAAAGCTTTAAGTTAAATGTCTTTCCATGATCTGATCGTGATTTGTCCTTCCTATTTTTTTATTTGCTTATTTTATGCAAACTTTATGTCAAGAGGTATGAGGCGTTTAGTGTTTGATTGAGATTTTAAATGTTGAGAACCTTCTCTTGCCTAGGGATTCATTGGTTGCTGGCAAACATTTTGAATGGGTTCTTTCTTCACATGGCTTACAGAACCTGGTTGGCAGTAGTTGTTTTTGACGCTTACAAATTATGATGGACTTTCATTTGTGCATGGACATGTGGGTAGATTGGAGCTAGATGTGATCGTGTTAGGTTCTTCTATGGGAAAGTCCTGTTGCATGTAGAAGTTGTCTTTCAACCAAATTGTTCCCTTTGTAGCTTCTACCCTGAAATCTGGTAGTTGTTGCATGATAACTGATAAACTTGCTGGTGGGGGCATTAATTTTTTTTAGCTTGTGTTTTTATGTTTTTTTGGTAGCTGTCTTTTGAGTTTGTAGTAGGATTCCTTGTCTTCCAAAAGTGTACAATTATTTTTTTCTTTATCAATAAAGCACTTTTCTTAGAAAGAAAACCATGCTGGTGAGAACGCATACATACAACATCCATACATACGTATATATATATATGTGTGTGTGTGAGTGTGTGTGTCTACATGTATCTACACACACACACATGTGTGTGTGTGTGTGTGTGTGTGTGTGTGTGTATATATATATATATACACTTTTGTGTATGTATGTATATTTCATTCTTGTGGTTGCAAAGTTTGTTGACTACTCAGATTTGTAAGTTCAATAGAAATAATAAGCGATGGTAGCAGTTTCTGATTCTATTTGTGTTCAACAGTAATAATAGCCTTCCTTCTTTTTACCCAAACTACCCCCCTCTCACAGAAGGAAAAGGAAAAGTTTCCACGATTTTTTTCTTTTTGGCATTTGTGCCCTGAAAAAAAAAAATCAAGTATGATAATGTGAAAGTGTGCGATGCATTTGAAAAATTTAATCATGCATGACACGTTTTGTGGATGTACATGCTTGCATAACATGACCGCATTTCTCATATTGGCTATGGTGTCTTCCTTGCAGGTAAGATCCTTGGCTGCAGAGTCTGATAGGGCGTATCAAGGAGGCCCACTTGAACCAACATTTTATCAAGAGGCCTACCTGAATCCTGAGGAGGTAGGGTTTGATATGAGTATATCTGGCTTTCAACTACCTAACCAATATGCAAGCAGGCTGGACTGGTTTGCTGTAGATCTTGAAGGCGAACATTCAGCGATGGATGGTCGAATACTAGCAGAACACACAGAATATGTTATATATGCTATTCACAGGGTACTGTTTTTAATTATAATGCATTATTATCTTGCAAAGTTTGGACAACTTTGATGGAAATATAAAATGGAATCTTTTAGCGTTTAGTAAATGAGGATTTTGTCTTTAACTTATTTTTAATATTTAATTGTAAGAGATTTTTAGAGGCGCTAAATTGGCATGAATCTTGCGGAGATAAATAAATATGTCTTTCTTCTTCAGAATTATAATAATATTATGTATGTTTTTAAGATTTGGTTTAAGTGGCAAGATTATGAGGATTAAATGCTTTTCCTTTCTATGCATGGGTTTTTGGTTTCTAGAACTCATCATAATTCTAAACTGCTATGTCATTAGTTTCATTGGTTCCTTCATTTTTTTCCCTAAAATTTCCTGGCATCAAATTAGTTTCACCTTCTAGTTTCTTCTTTTCCTTATGTTATTGAACTTTATTAAAATAACATTGTAGTTGTGCTTAGAATACTGTTGAGTTTGTCCCAAGTTTGTGATAGTCTTGACCTCATTAGGCTTGATGATTTTCAGTTTATTGTGACCTAGATTTGTTTGTTCACATATTTTAATTTCTGAACAAGAAAGTTAATCAATGGACATGGTCACAGATTTTGGATCAGTACAAAGAATCTTGTGATGCCCGAGAAAAGGAAAGTGCAGCAACCTCTGGTAGTTTGCCAAAGAGTGTGATATTGGTTGGTCATTCTATGGGTGGTTTTGTTGCCAGAGCTGCAGTTATCAATCCTCATTTAAGGAAGTCAGCTGTTGAGACTATTCTTACACTTTCAACCCCGCACCAGTGAGATTTGTAGCTTTGTTAATGTCTTTGGTTGTTGATTTCAGACATTGGTAAATTTTTTCTAAGATTCACTATTTTGTTCAGATCACCTCCTGTGGCATTGCAGCCATCATTAGGTCATTATTTTGCGCATATAAATCAGGAATGGAGGAAAAGATATGAGGTGCACGCCAGTCACATGGGACATTATATGTCAGATCCATTGCTTTCTAATATTGTTGTTGTCTCCATCTCTGGTGGCTATAATGATTATCAGGTTTATCCAGAACTTATTATTTTGGCGCAAAGATAATTAGGTTTTAAATCTTTTGTAAGTTGTTATGGTAGTTGGCTTGTTCTTTTAAGTTTTAAGACTATGCTTATATGCTTTGTTTCTTGGTTGTTCTCTAAAATTTTTGATATCATGCTTGAAAAATTTAGAAACTTTGGTGCTTAAGTTTTATTTGTATGCTGATCATTTGCTTGTTCCCTATTGATATAGTGCAGATGCTCTGTAATTTTTCACTACTTTGGCCTGAGTTAATTGCTAAAACTTCTTTTTTTTATTATTAATTTTATTTTTTCTACAATGCTAGTGCTAGAGAATTGAATCCAAAAGCTTGAACTATTACATAGAGATTCCTGTATTTCATATTAAATTATGCAGTCTTTGGTGTTATTCGGTAAAACTGAAAATTAAGTGTTAAAAAAATTAAGTATTGAATAATTTTAGTATTGAAAATTTAAGAGTTGAATAATTTTAGTATTAAAAATCTTAAGCTAAATGATAATTAAATAGATATCAATTTTTTTTAAAAAAAATCAAATCTAAGAGATAAATTTAAGATAAAATAACTGTATATTTTACAACAAATTATCATATAATTTGATTTTAAATATTTTAAAATTTGTTAATTATATCTTTGTCAATAGGAAAAGATTGTGATGACGAATGAATACTATCAAAATAGTAAATTTTTTCTAGCACTTAATTTATTAAGTCTAAATTTTTTATTGATCAGATTAAGTGATTTTTTGCAATTAAGTGCTTAATGAAAAAATATTATCAAACACACTTAAAATATTAAGAACTTTAAAAAAATTGCTATCAAACAATCTTAAAAAAATAAGTGCTGAATGTTTTAATTTTAAGTGTTTAATATGATTGTCAAACACTCCCTTACATATGCTTTTGATCAGTGTTTATTGTCACTATTATATTTGTCTACTTACATCTTATTTTATTGTTGCAATATTGTTAGGATATTTGAAGTTCTCTTGTTATTGGCTTGAAGCAAGAAACTTTGGAATTGTAATTAAATCCCTCTGCTGATTGGGAATTTCTATCACTTGCATTTAATGCTTTACGAACATACTGGATATATAACTTGACGTGTTCTTATCCATACACCAACTCTCTTTCGCCTTTCCAGGTGCGATCAAGGTTAGAGACCCTAGATGGCATTGTGCCTTCCACTCATGGATTCATGATAAGTAGTACTGGCATGAAAAATGTGTGGCTATCAATGGAACATCAAGCTATTTTATGGTGTAATCAGCTAGTTGTGCAAGTGAGTAGATAATTTTTTCTAGAACCCAAATTTAGGACGGCCATGAGCTGCGCTGAATGTGCATGTTCTTTGCAGGTCTCACATACTCTCCTTAGTCTGATAGACTCCAAAACAGGTCATCCATTTCCTGACACTCAGAAGAGACTAACAGTATTTTCAAGAATGCTTCGTAGTGGGATACCACAGACTTTCAATTGGATGAGGCAATCACATCCACTCCGTCCATCAATTCGTGCTCCCATTAAGGATATAAAAGATGCCCATGGTAGTTCTTAACTTCATTTATATAAGCTGATGCATGCACGTGTTAAGCATCTTGAAATTTTAAGATTTATATTGTATAATTCTGAAAGTGCAATTGCCGAAAAAGAAAGCATGTTGTGCTCTGTAATTTACTTGGTAGCCAGACTCAGTCTCCGTGTAGTCTGTATTGTTTCCGTCCCTTAACTTTACGGTTTCACAAGATAATGAAGAAGTAAAGTCAAGCCAGGTAATTAAGGGAATGACTTGTAAAACCCTGCTTTGAACTTCTGGGACTGACTTATCCTAGAACGAGAGAATAGCTTACTAGCGCTGGACTCTTGTTGCGAAATTCTGTATCCCATGTGACAGTCTCTTTCTTATCTATTTTGACAAAACTGTCTATTGCAAAAAGGCCTGATAAAGTCCATCAATAGGCAATCACACATCAACCCATGAAAAATTCTTACCAAAGCATGTGACGACGAGCCTTGGTCGGATGCTCCTTCAGTGACCTGTAGGTCATAGGTCTGATGCAGGAAACATCTTCTTTGCAAAAATATAATGTGAAGGCTCCGGATTAGTTTGTATTGGATGAGTCCTTTTTACAAGCCCTTAGCAGAGCATGTAGGACATCTGCATGGAAGAATATTAACAATGGCGTTAGCAAACTGAAGGAGACAAAATTAGATGTTTTAATAGATTAGAATTTTTCTTCCTATTTCCAATATGGAAGAACTAAAGAGAACAACTTTGGCTAGTGGAAAACTTTTAATACAAAGCTGATTAGAGGCTTAATTGAAAAGAAAAAAAAAAAAAGGAAAGAACTATGCTGGAGAGGAAGGCAAGGGCCAGAGGTCATGTAAAATCAGGAGTTGGATCTATATCGGATGCTGTTAGGGGGGAGTGGTACATACCTTCGCATTGTGCTGTCATTAGTAGATCAGAGCTACCTCTCACAGTACTTCTCTTTCTTACTCCAAATGTCAGTCATTTTGATGTATATCTTGAAAAAGATTACTATTCTTCACCGCAAGTATGAAACAAACTGCTTTCTTGAAATCTGTAGGATGACTAAAATCAGAAGAACTACTTGTGAGATGGAGGTAAAGATGCCAGAGAAATAGAACTGTGTTGAACCTATTTTTTTGAATATTCACTATATTGCCATTTCATATGACCTATATTGAAGAAGCAAGCAATAAATCACACATGACTAGATTGCAAAATTCCCTGATGGCTAATTGGTCAACTGCTTATTCTCTGTTACTGTTTGACATTTAGAAGATGATTGAATGATTCAAGGATTATGATGTGAAGTACAGTTCATAGAGCAGAAGAATCCCAAATTTTGACATCAAATTCAAACTATTAAACTGTGCTAGATTCTAGTAATATTATTGTCTAGCAGCATATTTATCTTCCATAGGATGCACATAAAAGGTTCTATAAAATTATTATAGAACTTTGTTTTTTTTGAATTTCAATTGTTAGAACTTTGTTAATCTATCATCTTCAGATCACGTGTTTATTTTCTTGGTAATTACAACTTTCAGAGAAACAGTTGTTTGTTGGATAAACTTCATTATACTTGCAGGTTCTCAAGCATCTTCTTCCTCTGGTTGTCCCAATGATGTTCTCTGGAATGATGATGGTCTTGAGAGGGATCTATACATCCAGACTACTACTATGACTGTTTTGGCCATGGATGGGAGAAGGCGGTGGTTGGACATACAAAAATTGGTTAGCTTTGCCAAAGTTTCTCATTAATAATTGTGAAAAAGTTTAATTGATGTTGTCTAATTTTGATCTTATTCCTATTGATATGATTAGATTAATCTCGAGTTTTCACTTCCACTTTCTATTTTCTTGTTTTCAGCATCTAACTTTCAACTAAGAGTTCAGGATTGCTCCCCAATGTGGATATTCTTTTAAATTGAATATTCAGGATAAATTATTGAAATGCATTTTAGATCAAATTTTGATGTTCTTGCGCTTGATCAATAATATGCTAACACTCATTGAAGTTGTAGGATTTTTCATTTGTACAAATGGTTGAAATTGATTTTAGATCAAATTTTGATTATCTTGTAAATGATTAATGATCTACGAGAAATCTTTGAAGTTTTAGGATTTGTGTACTTCAAGTCAAGGTTGTTAAACTCGTGAGTTCATCTAGAATCTGTGGAAGGTCCATAAAATTGAATCGTAAAATTATAAGATTTTACAATCTATGAAAAATAACCTTAAAAAAAATGTGTAATTGAAAACAGATTAATTAGCTTCCAATCATTTCATTGGGCACAATATTTATGTTCTATTCAATGCATCACACCATAACCATAAACCCATTCATGGAAACAACAATAGTAATAAGGGTTTAGAGTCTTGCTTTTATCATATTATGACAAGTCTATATAAGCAAACAAAAAAAATACAACATAAGTTGCATATCACACAAGTTCGAGACTTCTTGTCCTCACAAATATACAATGATGATGCTAACATCAATGAAGGCAATAATAAAATCTAATAATAAAAAAGGTTCTTCTAAAGAAATATTTAGATATCCATCCAAGCTGAAATCAATCTCATTTTCATCATCTGCACCAATATGTTCATTCTTGTCACAACAAATATCATGAAGGATACCATTATTATCTTGCCCCAATTCTCTTGAAGGATCTAAAGGTTCTTGCAACCTATCTCCGTAATCATTAGTAGCATCAAAATCCATATCATTTTGACCTTCATGGCTGTGCAAATTATTATCAATTCCTCCTTCCTTACTTTTATGGCTCCTCGCCCCCCACCCCCCACCTTCTTTCTTTGTGTTGCATTACCAAGAACACTCAACCAAGCATTTTCTAATGGATCAACAACATTAGGTTCCTCAATTTTCCATTCTTCTTTTGTGGATATACAATTTCAAAGCTAAATTTTTCATCTCTTTGAGCTTTCTTATCCTCCAAATAATGTATCACAAAGGCTAAGTCTTTCATATTCTTTTGGAGCAAACAATTTCTTCTTTTTATGTGCACCTGAACATGGCATTCAAATTTTATAAATTGGATGATAATATGTTAACAACATAAATAGTTTCTGAATTACTATTGCATTTCAAGCAAAAGACAAAAAAAAATTTAATTTATATAAAAAGGACTTAGCTTTTTTTTTTTTTTTTTTGAAAAAAAAAAACCTTAACATCTCAAAGAACAAATAAATGAATATATTTTGCTTATCATTTCAAAGGCATTTCAATTACATTCACGTGCAGATGAACTACATGTCAAACTTAGTAGTCAAATTGCAAATTTTTGTAATTTAGGGCATTCATCGCCATAAGAATCTCATCTCTTTGTTGGTGACATTTTATGCCTTGTGCCTTGTCAGCTTCATTGCCAAATAGGCCTTTTGCATCTTTAAACTTATCAGTTTGCATATCTATAGCGCACCTTTCACTTGAATGTAGCACCTTGCTTTCCAAGCATTTATGCACTCAAATTTTAATTTCAGCAATAACTTTGAAATTGGACTACAATGATAATGAGGATTCAAGTAATAAGCTACAAAATGCAAAGGCCTAAGAAGGTGAAACTCCCATTTTTCAACAATGATTGTCAATATAGGCTTATAACTACAGAAAAAATAGTAGTACAATCAGTATACTGATTACCAAGGTTCATCACTAATTAATCAAAAAAGATTATTTTAAAAAATTAATAAATGATTAATTAGTAACTTATCTTGTTTTTCCACATTGTTGAATTGATTTTTATCTTTTCTATAGCACGATTCATATCTTCATAGATGCAACCAACAGGTGGTTTTTGATGTAGGACAGAATTGATAAGTAAAATAAAGGAATTAAAACTGAATTTCAGGTCTAATTTGGCAGAAATTTAGATCTGAAATAGAGGAAAAAGGAAAGAAAATATAAGAAAACTTCTAAGAGTCTACACTTAGAAGGTTTGGGAGTCACGCCTAAAGGAGCAGAATTGAGTCACACAATTCTAGAACAGGAAATCTTTGTTTATTAGAAAGCTGAATAATAATTGTTACAAGCTTAGATATTTATAGGAGTGGCTAAACCTAAACCTAAACTTATCCTTAAAGGATTCTCTAAATAAACACTTTATCCTAATCCAACTAGGACTAGAATAAGACTCGACAATAATAAACACCTTTTCCTAATCCAATGAGGATTTAGAACAAGACTCAAAAATAATTAATAATAAAATTAAAAACTTCTAAAGATGTTAGGACAAATTATTCCTAATTGCTAAAAAGTAGAATTCCTGCAATAACCAGAATTTGTTTAAAATCAGAATTCTCGCAACAACCATAAATCAGATTTCTTAAACCTAATAAAGTTTCCAATCAGCCTTTCCATCATCTCTCATGTTCTAAATAAGTGCTTGAGCCTTTGAACCATGTTTGGTACGTCGTTTGTAAACATGTTGCCAATGTGTTCCATTAGTTTCTTAGTTGAATCCACCATTTGAACACTTTGATGAGAGGTAATGTAGCCTTATGATATAAAATAATATTCCTCCAAAATATGCTATCTAAAACAGATTGTTGAATTCGCTTACCATCAAGTGTGGAAGCAAACCTGCTAGCCTTCCATGTTCTAGAAGTAAATGTAGTAATGAAGGCACTCTTAATCTCCCTAAGACAACACAAAATTAGGGAAGTAGTGGCAAGCCAAGTCAAGGCTGGCCTAATTAAATCCGTCCTTTTTGTAAAATGCTTTAACGTAGATACGAGAAGAGTTTTTGTATAAATGTAAGTTGTAATCCTTGCTTTAGCAATGGTGGTATGATGAACTTCTAATTTCTTCTCAAAATCCTCTTAACATTAATTCAGTGCAATGTTCCATACATAGTGCACAATACAAGCCTTTTCTTCTCTATGAATACCTAACCTTTGTAGCATTGTCACTAACCACTTGAACAGTATTTGCCTGTCTTACTTTCTCTGCAATTTCATCCAACATCTCAAAACCTTTTTGTACAGTTTTAGAGATATCAAATGTATCAAGTGAGTACAAGAAAACTGTACTCTTTGGACTATTCACAAAAAAATTGCAAATAGCCTGTCAATTTTTGTCTGTCTGTCCATTTGGCAGGATAGAACAACTTGTTTTTTTCCATTCAGCTTTATGCTCCTCTAGCATTTCCATAGTGCGTGTCACTTCCCTTTTCAAGTACTTTTTTCCAAATCTCATAAAGATTTTAAGTCCATCACCAATCAATTCTACCATTTTTGCAAACTCTGGATGTATCACACAAAAGGAATAGCATGTGTATTAAAAAAACCTTGCAATTGGTTGACACACTTCCTCTCTTAACTCCTTCAAATTGATTGAGAGTTGTTTAGTTGCTCCCACTAACATTGTGTTTTTCTCACAAAAGATTCCATAGTACCCTTCCTTTTTTGTTTTCATAAAATTTTTGGTGCTTCTGCTTCAACATCATTCTCAGAGTCATCAATATTATGAATAATTTTTTTTTTAAATATGCTAGTTCTGCATTTTTGACCAAAACAGTTAGAACTTCCCTATTAACATCATTTGGTACACTTATACATGGCTCTGCATCTTTTCAAGTGTGAACTAAACGATGCTTGAAATGAAATATGCCTCCACCCACAACTTTATTGCAGAATTTACATTATTTTATATATATATATATATTTTTTTTTTTGTGGTCTTATCCACATAAGGCCATATTGCTAACCTATGTCAGACTTGTTCCCCGCTGCATTTTTCCTTTGAATCTTAGCTTTTGAAGAAATTGAAGTTGACATTCCTAACATAAAGTTAAAAAACAACAATTAACAAAATTAATATAAACTAAATAAAATTATTATCACTTATAAAAATATGCTAAGTGAGATTAAAAAAAACAAAAAAAACAAACGACATCAAAAACTCAATCTAAAACATATATCCATCTTTTGTCTTACTAATTTTCATCTAATAAATTTTTTTCTTCTAAATCTTTTGTCTTTCTTATCAAGTGAACTGTGAACAACATCTGATTCTGAAAACTTGTAGAGGCACAAAATAAAAAAAAGATAACCATTTTCCTTTTTTTTTTTTTTTTAGCGTTTACCAAACTAGAGTTTACCAAGAGCGCTAAAAAAATTTTAAAAATAAGAAAATCAAAGGGAATTCCCAAAGGGAGGTCCAATTCAAAATCCGTGTTTGACAGCAGTAACAGAAATGTTGATTTGAGTCCTAATAATTCAAAAACTAAAACTATAATCAATTGTTTCAGGATATATCTATCAGTTCATGTTGTTAATAACAGTTGAGGCATGCCAACACAACAATGTTTAAAACACAGAGACTCAAATGCAACAGGATTTCATTGACCTGAAGATCCTTGCACGAAGAATTCAAATCAGAAAAAGGACTGCTGGGCAGTTGGCACATGGCAGCAATCTCATTTTTCCCCAGAAATCAACCCCAAAACCCAAAAAGCAGAATGTAGAACAGTTTTTTCCTTTAGAAATACAATAGAGCAGGAGGAGAAAAAAATGTAGAATTGTACCTTACTTGATGTGACCATTGAAGGCATTGGCTTGGCACTACTGCAAAGAATTGCTTCACTGAAAAAGGGAGATGGAAACTCAAATAGAGAGACACCTAAGAGAGATGAAAGAGGGAAGGTGCATTGTGAGAGAGGAACCAGGGAAGTAGGTGTTTCGGATTTGTGAAATAGGAAAATTGTTAAAGAGGAGATAAGAGAAATTTTCGATTCATAAGAGCTAATTTTCTGAAAGAGGGGTTGTCTTTTTTTCCTTTTGATTTATAAAACAGCATCATTTTGCTACATTCATTTGGGCTTCTAAAACCATTAAGTTAGCCCACGTTCGCATTGAAAATTTGGACGAGAATTAAACTCGTGAAAATCATTTACAATTTTCAAGTTGACCGATTTTAATGTCTTAAATCACTGAATTTACATCAATTCCATGGAAATCCGATTTAGTATCCGTGTTAGCTCGTTTGAATGAAAAAAAAAAAAATCATAAACTCATACGATTCACAAGTTTAACAACATTGCCTCAAGCTTAATTGAACTTCTATCCTTGCACATCTATAGATCAGTATGTGATGTTGTTCTTTCCCCCTTTTGCTGAAATATATATTTTTATTTCATATCTTTCTCCATGGCTCTGTTTTTTTTTTTTTTGCCCTAAATTCCTATGCTGGTCCAAACATGAAGTTGCTTAGAGTTTTGACTTTTATCCATAGGGTTCAAATGGAAAAAGCCATTTCATTTTTGTGACAAATCTTGCTCCATGTTTTGGGGTTAGACTTCATCTTTGGCCTGAAAAGGTGAAATCAACATCAGACTTGCCTGCAAGTAAAAGGGTTGTAGAGGTGACATCAAAATTGCTGCAGATTCCTTCACGACCAGCACCAAGACAGGTATAAGCAACTTTCTATGTTTTGATAGGGAAATTTGCATTACCAGGTATAGTATTGAATGTGGTTCCATGTGCTTCTTTATTCTGTGTCTTGTAATGGTCTATCTTATGATATACTATATTTGATTTGACTAAATGGCCCTCAAAGATGAGTGATAGACTTGCCATATTTTCTGAATATGCTTCTTGTTATCAGATTGAACCTGGCAGTCAAGCCGAGCAAGTGCCTCCATCTGCGGTACTTCGTTTGAGTCCAGAAGATATGTATGGTTTCAGATTCCTGACTATCTCAGTTGCTCCTCGGCCGGTATTGTTTCCTTTCATCCTTTTTTGTGATCTTTTCTTTCTCTAAACATCAGTGGAATCTGCACCAGATAGGTTGATGTATTATTTTTACTGTTTGTTTGAGCCTTGTATTGTTCTTGTAGTAGACTACGTTGATGTATTATTTTTACTGTTTGCTTGAACCTTGTATTGTTCTTGTAGTAG
Source organism: Omphalea diandra (assembly GCA_949677035.1). Classification (NCBI taxonomy): domain Eukaryota; kingdom Viridiplantae; phylum Streptophyta; class Magnoliopsida; order Malpighiales; family Euphorbiaceae; genus Omphalea; species Omphalea diandra. The sequence goes on along the minus strand of CATIWR010447200.1, from coordinate 36,025 downwards.
ACTACGCTTGTGTGCATGTATTAGGAACTTATTGAAGAAGATTGTTTTTTATTTGATGCATTGTTGTTGATTATCTGTACAAGAATAGGAGGAAGGCAAATGGCTCTGAAATTGGAAATAAATTGTTGAAGCTCAGGCTTGGATTCTGTGATAGGCCTGTTCTGGCATTTAAAGTCACAGATTGGCCAGATGTTACTAGCTAGCTTGACTACCGAACTGGAGCTTGCTAGAGCTTGGATTGGGTGGGATTTTGACGAGGCCCATTAAGCATCTAATTCTTTTTATTCACATTTATGTGTTGCCATTTAAATATCAAATAACGTGCACATGACCCATGCATTGTTGATAAGAAGCGAAATGCTAGGATCTCTAGGTAACCAGGCAATTAATCACCTACTCCCAATACTTTCTCTTCTCTTATTCTTTTTAGCAGTGCCATGACTAACATATGATTCATAACTTTGTTGTTGACAATTTGCTTTTTGATTTAATTAGCAGCATATTAAGATCACTGGAAAACTTTAAGGCTACTTACATTTTTTTAAGGAATAAAATGAGAAATGTTTGTATTAGCTTTTTTTTTTTTTCCTTTTAACTTTTTCTCCTGAATGGTAGCTTTACCCTTGTGGCTTGATAATTGTGCAAGTATTTGACATGTGAATTTCTGATGCATAGAGTGTTTCAGGCAGACCTCCACCGGCCGCTTCTATGGCAGTTGGGCAGTTCTTTAACCCAGAGGATGGGGAGAGAGATTTATCTGCTCTATTGATGCTTCAATCTACCTATTCACAAAAGGTTAATGTTTTTATGAAATAGCTGAAGTACTTCCTCAGGTTTTGAAATATAGATTCTTATCACTATGTTTGGAAGCTAAAAGATACAAAAAGGAAGGAAAAGAAACCTGAGTTGATGGAATTTATTGATAAATATGTTTTAATATAAAAGGACGGCTATGTCCTTTAGTTTCTCTTCAGAATAATATTTCAGTGGCAATTAAGTACTATCACTCATTTTCATCTCAAATATGGGATGGAAATTTTGGTGGGTCCATGGGAGAATATTCTCCCCTCATTATTCTCTCTGCTTTCAGCCTCTCTAATGAATCTTTACAAAATTTTCCTCTTAATTTTCTTTTATCTCTCATTCTGTCCTTCCCAAATGCATTGTTCTCTATAGACTGGACTAATTCTGTTTTGCTCATCAGACAATTGACTTTTGATATTTGCATGTTTTTCATATTGTCCAGGAGATATTTTTGGAAGAGGATCATCCCCTTGCTTTCAATTTATCAGTCTCTATTAGCTTAGGCCTTTTGCCAGTTACTTTATCTCTGAAAACTCTGGGCTGTGGAATAAAAAGGCCTGGCTTTCTTGATGAGGATGCTGGAGACATGGAAAACAGTAGTAAGAAATTTAATTTGTTTCTCTAGTTAGCCCACTCTTCTCATTTTATAGGCTATATGTAATCTTTTGATTGTCCTGTGTTCAACTTTGTGAATTCAGTCATGGCGACAAATGTGTCAATGTGGACAATGATATGTATTTTTTGAACAACAATAATCATAATATCATTTGTAACTAGACATGTGCACACTATTATAGGCATGAAAGTTACTATGTGCAGGATGAAATGGTGGAGAAGAAAAAAAGAAAAAAGAGAACCAGCTAATTTAGGACAAATTTTGCACACAAAGATATCAGATTATTATGTCCAGAGCTCATTAGAGAGAGATCTGGAAAATGGCAGAGAGAGAGAGATAGGAGAGTGAAGGCAGCTGAAAGAGAATTTTGAAATTTTTGTTATTTTGGTAAAATGATATGCAATACAAATACAAGTAGTCTCAGGGCTTACTTGTAAAGTTCTCATATTTGCTCTTGTGTCTTGTGCCTAAAACAGACTAGTAATAGACTTGCTAACATCAGCAACTATAGAAACTTAGTAATAGACTCAACAATGATAAAATATAGATTGTCAATGCATGTCTTTATTCCCAATTGGCTAATGATGTTCTTTTAAGTATTATATACTCACAATATTTGTTGAATAATTTTGTTAAGCAATACATCAAGGTTGATGTTTTGACTTTCCCAGCAGCTGATCCCCTGTATATCATGGATTTTCGTGCTTCTTCAAAATCTCTTTAGTTAGTTTCGTTGTAGGACTCAACTATGTTTAAGTTTTAAACTTTGTTGGTATTGTCCGCTAGATTGTGTTCTTTTTGGCTTTCATTTTAAGATTTTACTAAAAAATCTTCATATTTGATTTTGATCTTCAATTAGATTTCATAGGGTTACTCACTTTTTAAAGCAATATGTTGTTTTGCAGTGAACTTAAAATCTCTTAAAGTTTCTATATCCTCACTATTGGGGCTGATATTCTGGTGATTGAGTGCTTGCTTTGTAGAGCAAGAAGTTAGGAGTTCAAGTCCTGACAGCTCCATCTGTTAAATATTTCTTATGTACTAGAAAAAAAGTTCCTTTATCATTAAATGTGTCCGTTTCACTTATCCTCCTTGAATTTTTTAATGAACAGAAATTTCCCCTTTTCTGCTAAGCTAATTTTCTTGGTATTTCAGGGCTTTGCAAGCTTCGTTGTTTTCCACCTGTAGCACTTGCATGGGATCCTACATCAGGGCTTCACATTTTTCCTAATCTGTATCATGAAACTATTATTGTTGATTCCTCACCAGCTCTGTGGAGTTCTAGCCAGGAATCTGAAAGAACCACTGTTTTGTTACTGGTATGAAGTTTTTAAACAACTTCTTTTGAATAAATTTTATGATACTGGTTTCTTTTTCAGTTTTATATATTAAATGGTTAATGAAGAAAGGTTATTATGGCTGCATCTCTTTACAGGTTGATCCTCATTGTTCATATAAAATGAGCATTACTGTTTCTGAGACAGCAGCTGCCAGCAGGTTCTTGCTTTTGTATAGTTCACAGGTGATTCTGGACTCCTGATGTGAATCCAAATTCTATATATTATACTAATGCCTTTTATTTTTAAATGGTTCTTCTTTAAGTCTTTTTTTTTTTTTTTCTTACTCATTGGGTGTGTTTAAGTCCTGTATTCATGTTTGAATCAAGACTTAAACACCACTATAGTTGAATGTTGCCTTTAGGAGATCTCAGTTGCAAGGTAACTGTGGTATTGTGATGTAATATTGACCATCTTGATGTTGAAATGGTATTATTTTGCCATTTACATCAGCATTGAAGCCTAACTTGTAGTGATTATCTCATATAGGTGGCTGGATACCTTGTGAACACCCTAGATCTTTAGATAACTTGAATATTGTGATTCACCCTGAGGGAAGCATATGGTGTTTGGGTGTAATTATTGTGAGCTGTCCTTATCCATAGATGATTTAGAACAACCTGACCAAGAAAAATGTTAAAAAGAAAAAAAAAAAAAAGATATGTAAAAAGCCTATTAGTTTAAGGAAGAAAAGAAATAGAAGAAAACATCTTGTGATGAATCTATGAAGATATGTCAATGAATATGCTTATAGCTTCATAATCAAGAAAAAATTGTATATTCTATTGGAGAATCTGTTGGGAATTATTCAATTTTAAGTGGAATTGAGACACAGCTCTAGTTTTGAGCTGCTATACAAAATAGATGTGACAGGACTAGAGCTGTTGTACGAATAGAGGTGATACGATCAACTGCTAGACAATTTGAATACCTGGTTGACTTTTTCCATTTCCTTAAGTTACTTGTCAGTTCATCCATCAATATGTTTTTGCTAAAAGACGTTCAGACATTACATATGAAGGTATATACCCATAGCTTAGAGTCACGTTTTCACGTAATGATTTGTATATCTTTGCCAAAGGAGATTTAGTTATTTGATATATCTGATACTATATGGACATGGATGGTTATAATTATGCTATTTACTATATTGTTCAAAATCCTAGGTGAAAATACTAAGATATATGATGTATCATGTTGTGGTATGTTTTTCATGCAGATTGTTGCTTTCTCCATAGCAGTTATCTTTTTTGCTCTAATGCGGCAAGTACAAGCTTGGGATCGTGATTTGCCTTTACCTTCAATGCTGACAGCAGTTGAATCAAATTTGAGAATGCCATTGGCATTCTTGTTTCTGGGCATCATGCCCATCTTGGTTTCTTTGTTCATTTCCTTGCTAATGTCTCAACCCATTCCTTCATTTGCAAGCTTCATTATTGTTTCAGTGATTTGCTATTTATTTGCAAATGGATTCATAATTCTGCTGATATCTGTTTCCCAATTGATCTTCTATGTTGCTGCAACCATGCATGTTTTCATCAAGACAAGGTTAGTAAGCTAGACCCTCTTTATGTTTTAAATAGTGTAAATAGTATACGTGGGAGATCTAACATTTATTTTATGAATTGTACTTTGAGACAAAGTAAAAGGTGGAGAAAAAAGGGGGAATACACACAAACACACGGACACATTCACATGGACTTGGACAAATATGAGATTGTAATTTAAAGCCATGTTTGGTAGGCCATAATCAAAGTTGTAACATAATTGTGATTACATAATATGGCTGGTTACTTTGTCCGGTTTCATTAAAAAAAATTATTATAGTATGATGCCAATTGGATCATGTGATTGCCATTGCTTTTAACTAGTGTGATACTTATTACATACAAAAATGTGTGAATCATGATCACATACTTATTTGTACTTCTACCATCCTTACCCACCCCATGATTGCCACCCTTGGCCACCAACTCCACCACAACTGCCACCTCTAGCCACCATGGCCGCTGCCTCCTGGTTGCTGCTACCACCACCACTGCTACTTGTAGCCACCACCGCCATCATTCTGCAATCACCATTATCAAATGAACAAAACATAGAAATGAAAATTGAGTTCAAAATAATAATAAACATGATTTGCTTACACTCAAAATTTTCAAATTTTGTGAAAAAATTATTGAAATAACATCAATCTAATATCAAAATAATGAATTTTCTTTTAATAAATCACTTGTGAATTTTTATTGTATTTAATGTTACTATAAAAATAGTTGAAGGTACAATATGAATTTTTCGAGATACAATAAATACAAAATTCTAGGAAACTTGCACATGGTCCTTTGTGTTGGTGGAAGAGTTTCATGTGCTGGATCAAATACAAGCACTGGTGAGGATGTGAAGAAAATTTTTCTTACAGACAGGGATGATGGCGAAGCTTTGTGCCATGTTATTCCAAGTCAGACTGGTCCAAGAATTTGAACCATGGCTAGGTTGACCAGTTACTTGGCTGGTTTGAACAGGTTTGGGCAAGCTTTGATTTAAATGGGTTTGAGGTCTGAATCGAATAGGAACAATATCCAGTTCCTCCTTTTTCCAGTCAGATTGGTCAGTTCAGTCTGGGTTTCAAAGCTTTGCATGTATCATATTATTGTTGTGGAAAAATTGTTACATGATTTAGTTTTATAATTTGCACTGTTTCATGAATTTCTTATGAAAAGAAATACTCTTTTTATCCAACTTTGATAAGTCATTTTCAATTTGCACACAAATTAAGAAATTCAGTTTTTTGCAATTAATATCATTATTTTTAGCCTTTTTTTTAAACTAAAATACCTTTAGTATTTTTTTAATGCACTATATAATAATTCTTTCCAACTCATTTATAAAGAATAAGAATGAAGATAGAGTAATTTTTGAGATTCAAATAAAAAGTATTCTACGTTGAAACTCAAACAAAAATTGTATAATAATCTACAATTTCAAAGTAAAAAGAATGGAAATTAATTATAATGCTGATATTTATGTTGACTAATGAAGCGAATTTTAGACATTTAATCGTTAAACTAACAATTAAAAAAGAAAGTGACCTATATTTTTGGACGGACCAAAAAGGAAAAATGACCTATCAAAGTTAGGTAGAAGGAGTAAAAAATTTTTTTTAACAATAATTTTATTTTTATTTTAATATGTAAGTCTCACATAGGAAATATTCATTCATTTAGTCAAATGACAAGTAGTTTGACTTGATTTTTAGAACAAGATTCCCTAGGAAAGAGGTGATTTCCTTATATGGGGCTATCACATTCTGATTCCAAATCATTTTTAACGACCTAATACTTGGAATAGGAATTGTCCATTCAAATTCTGATTTTTTCCAAGAACCAAATGCCTACTTGGCATTTGTGAGGGGAAAAAAAAAACCATATTCATGTATTTTCTTTGTTGAATTTTTTTCCTGCATATCAAGGACCTTCATTTCTGACCCAGTTTATCATTTATCAGAAAATTTCTAATGTAGTCTCGTGATTTCTGTTTATATAGTGACTAAATTGAAAAAAGAAAAAGTTAATAAAGTTGAGACATCTAAGAGAATGCAGCATGCGCATAGTTGAAAGAAGTAAAATATTTTCTATATCTTTCATGAGATTTTAATATGATGTGTAGGTTTTAAATAAATATAATTATCTTCAAAATTCTCCCCAAAGTTACCCTGACGTATGTTGGTTCATTGCGATTTTCATTTGGTGAATCCTTTATGCCATTAGGAATTCAGTTGATAGAGATGTTGTGTGGAATATAGCCAAACATCTTGACTAATTTTTCTTTTAATTTATTTCCGCAGGATATGAGATAGAATTGTTACATGTTTTGCATTTTGTGTAGGACCTAATTATACTTATCAGTGATTTTGATATAACAGTGCTGGTTTCTGTTGTGTGGTTATTCTTTTTGCAATAAAACTAGTGCACTTCAAAGGTTGTAATCTTCAAAGTGCATGTTGAAAGATTTGAAAAATTCATTGTCCTAATCACAGGTAAAATTCTGTGGTTTTATCAGAGAAAGCTTCAGTTTAATAATACATTTTTCCAGGGAATAGATAATGGGCCACTAAAGGATTTGTACAATTATTTTGATTAAATTTTCACAATGCTTTACAGCAACTGTCCCATGAGAATTATTTTTAGCCTTTCATGTTATATTAGTTAAGTTGCTAATTATGAAGCTGTCCGATAGAAACCTTTTCCATTTCTTTTACAATCAAAAGTGTGTGCATATTTACATTATATTATCTCAACATACTGCTCAACTTGCTGGATGACAAGTGTCAATACTTTGTAGGTGGCAAGGATGGGAAGGGAATTTTTGCTTGGGATTTCTTCATTGGTTTATCAATCTTTCATCCGGTTTCTTTTCATTAAAGGTAACCTCTTACTTCAATACAGAAGCTTTAACCAGTAGGCTATGTAACCGGAATTGAACAGCCCATCTTTTCCTTCGAAATGCTTCCCTTTCTGGACGCTGTGCTTCAGTCCACTTAAGACAAGCGAAATACTAGTTGGGTATAAAGGCTCAAAAAAATGTGGCTCTTTGGATGATCTGTCTGGCTGCTTTGTTTCTTTCTTTTTGGGACTTGAACCTCTTTCCATATTATACTCATTTGTCCTTTTGACCTAATATTGGCTCTGATTGATGCTTTGACTTGCTTACTTGATCCAATTTATTCATAAAGCAGGTTGTGAGGGTTCTAAGAGTCAATCCCTTACTTATAACAACATTGACTGCAATTACCTTGGGATGCTTTGTACACCCAGCATTGGGTTTATTTATACTTCTCTTGTCTCATGCTTTGTGCTGTCATAATGCATTGTGCAGGTACTTTTGAAGCTTTAACTTGTTTGTCATTTTGCATCTACTTTCTTTTTGTTTATACTCATTCTGAGATTCTTCAATGTTTTTGTAACAGTTTTTTGACGGCTTCATTTCGCAGTCATGCACATAGAAAGGAACTGTTTGATTATAAAGACAAAGAAAATGAAAGATCTCATGATTTTGCATTCAAACATGGAGTTTTCAACCAGAATTCACCATTGGAAGAGAACAGTTCAAGCAGTCCAAACTCTTCAAAAAGTTTTGGTGACACTCAATTGGAGATCTTCCATCACCAACAAGGGTTGTTGATCTTGCATCTTCTTGCAGCACTGATTTTTGTTCCCTCTCTTGTGGCCTGGTTACAGGTATGAGGATTTATCCATTTACTTGTTTGGGATTAAAGTACTGCATGCTGTCTTTTTTAAGAAGATCTTCAATGTGTATCAATTGATCATCAAATTTGCTTTCTTGGAACGCTACAAGTGAGATTAATTCCAAAAAACATGAGGCATGATTTATTGTTGCTATAAGTTGCTCTTAGTTTTCCAACTATGGAAGAAATAAATGCAGTGGTAAATTCATAGTATTGATGCTTTATTTCCAATGGGATAAATCCCTTTCAGCTTTTCAGCCATGAATTTCATTTGTTTTGTTTTTCAATGCAAAAATTATTGATACAAAAGTTTTGACACTGCTGATGGATCTATGGCCAAGATGCTGCTGCTGTCCATGTATTTATTCTATTCTATCAGTATAGTTGCTCAAGATCATAGATTTGGGTTTGAATCTTATTTTACTTCAATCCTGTAGATACATCAATTTACATGTATTTAATTATTTTATTTCATCACCTAAATTATTACTATGATTATAATATACGTCAATCCACTATATTTTGTTGCTTGGAATTCACTTACTTAAATTGCTATTTATTTTGAACTCTAATTTAATATTTATTTTATTTATGCGAGTAACGGCTCAACAAACATTTTGGACTACTAATGATTCATATCATACAATGCGTTAAATCCAAGCAGCGTATAATCTGGATCATCAGTAGTCTCAAATGTTTGTCGAGTCGTTCTTCGCATAAATAAAATAAATATTAAATTAGAGTCCAAAATAAATAGCAATTTAAGCAAGTGAATTGCAAGCAATAAAATATAGTGCATTGACGTATATTATAATCATGGTAATAATTCAGGTAATAAAATAATTAAATATACGTAGATTGACATATCTACAAATCCCAATACATCAACCCTGTTGTACTTCTAGAGGAAATATTGGTTCTTCATGCATGCAGTTAATGCCTTCATATTGTGAACTTATGTGTGATTGCAGAGAATAGGATTGGGTCATAGCTTTCCATGGTTCCTGGATTCAGCTCTTTGCATTGGGGTCATTCTTCATGGTATCTTTAATTCAAAACCCAAGTGCATTTCCCTGTTTTCCTTAGCCATATTTGGGATGGAAGTGAGATTGGATTTTGTCTACCTTCTTGCTGGCTATTATTCATATCTCTGTGGCTTGGGGTTGGAGCCATACAAAGTTTTTTACGCCATGGCTGCCGTAGGGTTCATATCATTTGCTTTGAGGTTAGTACAGAGCAGGGAGAAGGGAGAGCAGCATTTTGGTAGAAAAAAGCACTCTCATAAACAATAAGCGAGCCTCTTTTGGAAACCATACATAAACATATTTTGGAGGTTTGTTGTACACTCGTCGTCATATATCAGGAACCATGACAGCCCCCCACTGCTGAAGATTTGGAATCCACATTGTTTTCAAGCAAGCAACGTGACCTTGACTACGGGTGAAAGCTTTGAATCAGGGGAAAAAGAGTGATATTTTTGTTATTCTAGTAAGCCAGGCAATTTTTGTGCAGCAATGCATTTTTTGTATATGAACTTTTTGTTTTGAGATTGGTGAGAACTTGATTGGCAATTCGAATGAGAAATTGGTTTTGCAACACTTCTTGGCAGAAATCAAGGTTGGTTATAAATTGCAGAGTTGGAACGTGCCCAAATAATTTGACAAGTTAACATGCACCAGATTTAGTCTGTAATATCAAATTTTACTTTTGGCTGGGGGATTGCAGAATGTAGTGTTGATTTTATTTCTTTCAATTAGATATGGTAAATTCTTGTGGGCCAAATCCATATTCATTTACTAGACAAACCTAGTTACATGTGGGGTTAGTTTCACCTGTTGTTTTCCAACTCATAGCCTAATAATGAAATCATCTATGAATGAAAAATTGCAACACAAAAACTAGAGTTGGGCAAGGTTTTCGAGATTTTTCAAATCAAATTAAAAATTAAACCAAAATAAGTACTGAATTAAAAATATAGAAGGATCGAGATTGAAATATTAATTTAAAATCAGTTTGATTTTGATTATCTTTTAAAAATTGTATTGAGAATCGGACTAAATCGAATTGAAGAACTATATATATATATATATATATATATATATATATATATATATATATATATATATAAAATTTTAGGATTATATATTAATTTTATACATGTATATATTATATATTTAAATAAAAATATAGAAATTAAATATTATAACTATATTATATGTTTGTATAATTGAATATTATTTAATGTAATTTTATTATAATTATAAAGTTATATTTTCAGTAATTTTACGTATTTAAAATAAATAATTTTATATTATAATATATTCTACAATATTTTAAAGGATAATTTTATAAATAAAATGGATTAAAATAATTATAATTACAAAATTTCAAAAAATAAATTTAAAGAATCAAAATCGAATTAAATTGAATTAAAAATAAAGAATTGAATAGCATTAAAGAATCAAATCAAATCGATTTTTGATTCAGTTTGATTTTGATTTTTCATAATAGTCTGTCCAATTCCAATTCTCATAATTTTGAAAGACTGAGACTTCAATCCAGTTCTTGGATTTTTAAAAACTCTGAATAGAACTAGACCGAGTTGATCCCTAACAAAAATCCTTCGAAAATTGTTTGCTCGATTAATTGCTAATATGGAAGCTTTGTAAGCAATTTTTAAATAAAAAATAGCACATAGGCCTATGACCTCTATCCTTTTGTACTCTCTTATTTCCTCACATGTCCTGTCCAACTCCATCTCTCTTGCCTATGCTTCTCTTTCTCTCAATTTTTCCTTTTTAATTTCCCTCTTACATGGACTCACCATCATTAGCAAGATTAGATTTAGCAATTTTTAAAATGAATTGTAGTCGTGCAACAAAAAGTTCACTTTTCTAATCACAGTCCTTTGCCATTGAATAGAAGTGAGCATGAAGTGTAGTTGAATGAATTTAAATAATTAAATAAAATTATTTTTATATAAAAAATTTCAAATTAATAGTAAATTTTCAAATTGAACTGAGTTTTTTTTGTTGATTCAAGATAGTATTAATTTTTAAACAAGAATTAAGTGAGAATCAAATCGAAACTGAATTGAACTAAAGCTGTCCTAAAATCTTCAAACTGAATCAATGTGAATATATTAATTATATTAGATGTTATTAATTGATGGATGTATTATATGTACTATTTATTTTTAATTCTTAAGTTAATTTATTATTGTCAAGTACTTTTATATTTTTTAAAAAGCATGTTCAGATGTTGATAGTAAATAGAGCAATAGAATGTTTTGAGCTAACTCAATATTATGATGATAAAAGCAGTATTTTATCAAAATTATGAAGTTATAGAGGAGACTAGAAAGTTTCTGAGGCAAAAAGAATTAATGGAATTGAATTTTTTTGGCTCTATATATTGCTTCTGAAAATTGATGTTAATGCATAGGATCGCATGCATGGCTTGCATCCAAGCCGTGCTACCTTGCTAGAAAGTTGACTACTCAAGGATTGCTTGCACCAGGTCACACATGTCTTGCATCCAAGAAGACTTTAAAAAAGAGAGATCCAAAGAGATTGAAGATTTTCAAGAAATTGGGAGGCCATTTTTGTAAACCTTTGTTAGCAAAGTTATTTGAGGAAATACTCTATTCTTTTATTTGAGTTTCATTTCAATTAATTGAACATGGTTTCTTTTATATTTTTTGGATTTTCAACTTTCATTATGTGTAAATAATTTTCTATTCTAGAGAATGGGATGTAACCCTTTTATTTTTTATGGTTATTAATTGAAATTTTGGTTTTAATTCATAGTGACATATGTTAATTTGACAGTTGTGTGCTTTTAATGCCTTGCTTATGTTAGGATCCAACACTTGCATGTTTAATGTATTATGTGAAGTAGCAAGAATGAAACATATCTATAGTCCTCTGAGATCATAAGATTAGCGATAGAACTCAAGAAATTTCTATTGAATCTTTTATTACCATGAGAGTAGGCTTAGATTTAATAGAAATATATCTATAATAGCTTGAGAGAGCATACTAAATACCATAGATCGATTGATCTTCATGAGTTAATTCAATCATAATCAAAATCAAGTCAATTAGATAATTATAAGAGACTAATATAGTGATTTCCTAGAAGTTAATATAATTATAAGTTTATTTTTGCTTTTCATAAGTTTAATTATTAAGTAGAAATTGATTTTGTTTACTTCCATTTTATCAATTGATTTTTTAGATAATATTAAGATTTAATAAATTTTGGTATTGTAATCCTATCCTCATGAGATTGAGATTGATCATTATATATTACTTGCTACAATATTATGCACTTACAATTATATCACAATAATTTTTTTGCATCGTTGCTAGGCATAAACATTATTACAATATCAAGGCCCATTACATCTATTATCAATCTAGCTTTAATTTTTTAAAAACATTTTTGTTGATGTCAATATTAGTTGTGTGCAATCTAAATTTGAATTTCTTTGTTTTTATTTGTGTTTTGTTTCTTATTCTATTTAGCTAAATGGATATATATAATGAATGGTATGATGATGCTATTTATAACTTATCTTTGAAAATAGTCAATCTTTCTAGGAATTTAGATTCTTATATAGTTAATGCTGCTCAAAATTCTTTTCGGGTATCCAATATTGTAAAGGGTCATACGCTACTAATTTTTTCCAAAAAAGGAAACCCTACTCATCATGGTATATGGTTTAAGCTTCAATATTGATATATCACTATCAATAATATGATTACCCATATAATATTACTAGTATAGTCGCCTTATGGAGTGTATTGAAAATTTCCCATAGGAGATTAAACAACCCCATGAGGAAAGTTCATCTTCGGAAGAAACCATGAAGAGGTGCAAGGACAAATGAGATGCAAGGAAGCAATAACAATTTGTGGTTTACCCAACTTCCTATGATGTATAAGGATTCACTCAAAGGTGTTTCCCAATGTCAAAAGGCATCAATTTCAAGCCCAAAAGTGGAGGTAAGCTATGAAGCTCGAGTAACTATGCCTAAGTACTCTAATGATGATGGTTATTAGGGGAAAGTTCGTCAAAACACACTTATGGGAGAATATCCAATTAAGCAACATTGTGGAAACCTAGAAGAAATGCAAGACATAAAAGAACAAGAAGTAGAGCAAGACATACTATCACTTGCTTCATCCTTAGAGCCTAATGAAAAACATAAAGAGAACTATGCCATCAGCATACTTTATGAAGAAACCAAGCAATCGTCCAGTTTTGGGTTACTTCTTATTTGGATATAAGGAATAAATTAAATGTGAAGTTTTTAAAGTTTCATTCCCTTACCCCATTGCATTGAAAAAATAAGAAAAAGGGCAAAAGCATCATTAAAGCACTATCTAGAGAGGAAGCCAACAAGGAAAGGATAGATGAATTTAAGGGACCTCCCCACACTCTCGTACATGTTTATTTACATCCTTAATAGTGCAAAATGGAGAGTCTATTCAAGGAGTATAACTAAAGTGCTACTTAGGAGGTACCCTAAGATCCATCTTATTTATTTTTCTTATAGTTTTATTTTAATTAATAATTATTATCCTTTATACTAAGACTTATTTTTATATTGTCTTTTGTATGTGTAATGTATGTTTATAAAGGTGAAAAGCAAGAATCATTAGAGACATAGTGAAGTTTTGAGCATTCAAGGATAAAAGTGCCATGCATAATAAGGAAAATATTTTTGTTTCCTTTCTTTTATTTTCTTACATTTATATTATGTAAATTGCTTTAGGATTTTATATGAATTAGTCATTTTATCTTGTAAACTAAATGTTTGTTTTAGAAATTATATACATATTGATAATTTTTATAATTTCTCACTAATTCTAGAACTTGACATTCAATTTTTCAAAGTGAAATCTTAATTCATACCTGATTGAGGAAAGGATTTTAGATGTTATTTGTTCTTAACCTTATTTTATCATTTTTTTTTTGTAGCCTTTTATATTATAATTCCTAGTTGACGCCTTTGAGCTTTTTAGATGTACTCTTTGAGTACATAAGAGTTTTTTCCCCCCTTTATTAACCTATATTCCTATATTCTTTATTAACCATATAACCTTAATGTTATAGCCTACTTTTTTCTAAGAGAACTAAGAAATGAAATAAATTATTCATATCAAAATTTTAAGATTAATTGGAGGATATAAGAGTTAGGATTATTATTGAAATTTAGAAAGAAAATACACCTTAAAATGGTAGTATGCATCAAAAGAAAGTGATGGGATGGATGAAATTGATTTTCATTGATTAAAAGATTATAATTATTATATTTAATAAATAAGCACTAAATACCTATAATAATATTTTTATAGATTCTTATTTATTCAATTATAAATTGTTAAAAGAGTGAAAAATTAGAGAAAGATGGCAACAATTAGATTCTTTTAGGTAGTATGATGTGAATTTAGAATTCTCATAAGTTTTAATGCAAAATTTCTTTTGATTTAGTTTCTCTTGTTTTGTTAGCCTATTCCTTTCTTTATTTAACCGATATCTTTACTTAACATTATAAGCTAAGTAAAGAACTTTTGATCTTCGTGAGAAGTGTAGATTATATTACTGGAGAAATGTTGACTCTTCTTGCCTATGAAGTTGAGAACTTAATTGCTTTGCGAAATTAAAGATTATTAATAGGTGATTTATTTACCTAAAATAAATTTAGAGATGGTGCAAATTATACAAGATGAATTTAGGCAGAAATTTCTCTAGAATTGTAGAGATATGTTTCTAGTTTAATACAAAAAAAAAAAAAATCCGGTATCATTTGGATGTAAGAATGAGGAGAAATTACAAAAATATTGAAACATGTTCAAATGCTAACAACAAATGGAGCAATAAAATGTTTTGAGACAACCCAAGATGAAGATAATAGAATTAGAAGTTTATTAAAACTATGAAGTTATAGAGTAAATCTAAAAGTTTCTATCATAGAAAGACTGAAAGTAATTAAAGTTTTTTAGCTCTAGATATCGCTCCTGTAAGTTGATGTAAATGTATAGGATGATATGCACAACTTGCATCAAAACCATGCAACCCTACTAGAAAATCGATTGCTTACACCAATTCTTACATGTCTTGCATCCAAGCCATGCATGATAACAGGTCTCTTCCTTTTTTGATGCAAATTTCTTCCTTTTTTTTAGTTCTTTTCGTATTTGAGCATGTATTCACATTATATAATGATGAGTTTGCATGAATGGGTTTTAATGAGGAATTTGACCAAGGAACTTCAAGAAGACATGAAGAAAGGGAGATTACAAGAGTTAAAGATTTTCAAGGAATTGGGAGGCCATCATTGTAAACCTTTATTAGCAAAGTTGTTTAAAGGAGATCCTTTACTCTTTAATTTCATTTTTTCTTTTAGTTGATTATGAATGTGATTTCTTTTCTATTCTTTGCATTTTTAATTTTAAGTATGCGTGACTAATTTTCTATTTTAGAGATTGGGATATCGCTCTTTAGTCTTTTTGTGATTATTATTGAAATTTTATTTTGATTCATATTGATATCTTGGTTTAACAATTATGTCCTTTAATGTCTTGCTTGTATTAGGATCCAATATTTCCATGTTTAAGATATTGTGTGAAGTAGCGAGACTAGAAGCATAACACTAGGTGAAAACAAAATGATGGTTGGTCGAGGAAGATCAGACAAAGATGTCCTTCATCACCATATTAAGTGGGGCATTCTGTTAGAAAGTCATGTCTTTTAGTTTGAAAAAAGAAAAGTCGATGGGACTTGCCCAAGGGAGATAACACTTTCACGACATGATGCACAAAAAGATGGAGATTTACATCGACAACATGATTGTCAGATCGTGAAGAACATTTTTAAACCTAGGATTATTATGACTTAAAGATAAGCATAATCCTTTAAGAAGATAACAAGATTTGCCATAGAACTTAAAGAATTTCTATTGAGCCTTTTGTGACCATGAGAGTTGGCATAAATTTAATAGAATATACTTATTATAGCTTGAGAGAGCATATTTGATACATTAGGGCAATTGATATTCAAGAGTTAACTCAATCATAATCAAAATTAGGTTAATTTGAACCCTAGTTCCCAATCCTACTTAAGACATGAAAGATCATGCGGACGACCTTGTCATTATTTGCCATTTGATTTTCTCTTTCTCTGACATTTCATCAATATCATTTTCTATTAGAGTTCCTTCTGCAAGTGTCTTCATTAGAGTGTATGAGCCTTTTCTATAATCCTTTATAATTTAAAGGATTATGACCTTAGAAAGTAGTACATTCTACTTTTTACAGTATTGATAGTAAATATCATTAAAGAATGAAAGTCTCACCATAAATTGTCCTTCTAGTACATACTTACTTTAGGCTACCATGGATATTTTCTTTTATAGCTAAGCATTAAAAAGAGGATAAACTTTAATATTACTTATTCACGTTTGAGGGGATAATAACCCAAGAGAGGGACTGAAATGGTTACTTCTAAAATTGATGAATTGAAAAGAAAAGAGAAAAATCAAACATAAAGATTTATAGTGGTTAGGTAATGTGTCTATGTCCATTCCTTAATTCTTATTTATCCTTTTACTATCTTTTCAAGGATTAAATACAACTTATCCTTTTATGGACTAAGGATGAACCTTCTTATACTTTCTTTTTCAAAGATTTAAGAGAGCCAAAACCCAGACCTTAGTATTTTTATAGGCAAAATAACATCTCATTCCACTTAATAAAAGATTGAACCTTTTACTAGTGTTAAAGCTTTTATGATAGGCATGGAATATAATTTAGTGCTCAAGAAAATTTACTCTTACTAATTGAAGATTAGTTGCAAAACACACTAAAATTTCACTGCTCAAAAATATAAAAGCAAAACCTGAGATGGGTTGCATGCAAAAATAATGCTTATTATCTCTCTTATTGTTCTTATACTTCAAATGGAGGTCATTGTATCTGAAATCCTCAAAAATTTGCCCATGGACACAAGTAGAGAAGTTTGGTCAATATTTGAAAATCTACACAAGTAGAGAAGTTTTCTCAATATTTGAAAATCTGGTTGTTAGAGCATGTCAACGGTCATTGAGATTATCCCACAATTGTAGGTATTTTAGCATCTCTTTCCAATGATCATTGATTTGCTTCCAATAGTCGTTGAGTCCATCTACCATGGCTTATTAGAATTTCACTACGATCATTAATGACATTCAAAATTAGACAGACTAGTTGAGGTACTTCTTAAAACTTTTTCAATGATTGTTATACTACTTCCACATTTGTTGAATACTTTCACAATCATTGCTTCTTGATCTCATAATCGTTAAGCCATCTTTAGACCAAGCAAATGAGTTCAGGTGCTTCTCAAATACTTTTTCCACACTATTTGTGCATTATCAATGCTCATTGTAGTCTTCCATGATCATTGGTTTACTTTTTATGATCATTAGAGCCTTTACTCCTCCTTTTCCCCTTTCCTTTCTATCCTTACACCAAATGCCTCTAGAATACTTAAGCTCTATTGTCTTGAAATGCTTTACCTCTATCTTGAAAAGCAAAGTAAAGGTCCAAACAAAATGTCCCTATGCTTTGGTATGTATATCATCCTACCTAGATGCCTTATCTTCATCCTTAAAAGCCTCTAAAGGTCAAACATCCTTTCATTTATGGCCTTGACATGTCTTGTAAAACATTATCTTTGAGGTATACCTTTGCCTTATTCCTTTGCCTAATACTGAGTAGATCAATTGATAAATAAATTATTATCTTTAAGCTATTACAAATGGAAATATACTATAGAGTCAAATAAAGAAAAAAAATAATAGGAGGAGGGGCAAGGCTAAGCGTAGGCCTTAATAGCTTATATCTTAAGTCAATATTGATCATCTTCAATATAAAAATTCATAAAAATGTGTGTGTGTGTGTGTATGTAACATATATACATATGAAAGAATTGGTCATTTTAAGAACAAATGTTTTATAAAAGACAAAATTAATGCATTACAAATTTCTGAAAAATTAAAAGAACAAATGAAAGTTGCCACAACTTCATTTTCATTAGTTTGTAAAACACCTTGAGCTTCTCTAGCAATAGTTCTAGTGGCACTTAGAATACAAGTTTTATCTGCCTCATTAACATAATTGTCCCAATAACCTTTAAGTTGGTTGGTAAAACCAGAAATTAATAACTTAGCAATGTTAGTTTGACCCTTGGATCTCTAGGTTGACGCAACCATGACCATCTCATGTAAAACATTTAAAATAAGATATTCATTTAAACCATCAATGTTCCACTCATAAATGGCCTCTCCATCATATCTTGATTGGACCATTTCTCTTTGTTCTTCATATTGAACATCTTGAAGAGAGTATTTTTTGCAAAAAATTCTTATTTTAAGAAAATTCTTGTTATGAAAAATTTTGTTAATTGAAAATTCCTCTTGAAATTGATTTTCAATTTCTTGAATATCTTTAGTTTCCTTTGTAATAACAGATATCCTTGAAGGTAATTAGTGAATAGGAGGAGGAACAATAGTGGAAGATGAAATATGAAAAGAATTCAATTTTTCTTGAATTTTTTGTAAAATATCCTTATCAGAACTTAATTTACATTCATCAAGTTGTTGAACGTTCTTGTTATGCAAAAATGGATGAAACAAATTTAAAACAAATTTCTTTACCAAAAATAGTTTTGGTAATTCCTTTTTCACTAACACCAAAAGGAAAAATAAAAGTGGTAAAAGGATTTCCTAAAATAACTTCAGTATTTAGATTTTTAGCTAAAACAAATAAAGTTCTAAAACAAACACCATCACAACAAATCTTTGCATTAGACAATTTATAATTAACATTAAGCTTTCCAACATTAACAGGATAAAGTCTCTCAGTAGACTTTTCATAATAGATGATAGGGATTAACCCTTCTTGGATACAATTCATATTTGCACCAAAGTCAATCATAGCTGCAGTAGTAAGATGAAAATTATTATTAATGACTAGATTAACAACAACAATCCATTTTTTATAATTTATTTTTGAAATGATATTTAAAATTTTTCGATAGGAAAATTCTCAAATATTCTAGAAATAGGATTTTCAAATACATTTGAAGAACTAGGCTAAGAAGTAGAAGCTTGAGTTTGAATTAAATTAAAAATTTGATCCTTTAAAATTTTTTACTTAATTAAACTATTTTCAATTTTTAAATTTAAAATATCTTTTTTTATAATCTTAATCTCTTCTTGTAACTAAACAATGGTTGGGGGAGAAACTTTACTTTCAAATCTTTTGAAAATCTCATTAACATCATATCTTTCAAAACTTTCAATAGGCTTTTCTATGGCAATTTCTTTTAGTTTTATATTCTCTTTAAATCTTAGGATTTTCAATCGTTGATATCATCAAAAAGTAATGTTGTATCTTTAGTAATAACATTAATGTATTTTAAATTACAAACACAAAGACTTTCACAATCACAATCCTTTTTAGGCTCATAAGAAACTTCTTTACTTGAGGATTGGATTGCTAAAACTTCATTAAAATCATCATTTTCTGACTCAGAAGAACTTGTTAAAAGTAAATTAATCAATTGTTCTTTTAATTTTTTAGGAATTTCTAAAGCATTAATTTTGTCTTTTATAAATATTGATTCTTAAAATTACCAACTCTTCCAGATTTAAAAAACATAGGAGCTGCAGATTGTTTTGTCTTAGTCTTTGACTCATTATTTTTTAAAGAAGACTTCAAGGAAGAGAGTTTTGATGATTTAAAATATTGATCATTTGAAAAAGATTTTTTTGGATTTCTTCAAATTCCTTTTTGAAAGATTTTTCTTATTTTTTGAAAGAGGAGGAGTAAGTTTCTCATAACCATATTCAGAACAGAAGTTTCCTAACTCTTTCTTACTATCTTGCATTTCATGTTTCAATTTAGCATTTAATTTTAAATTAGTGCAAATAACAAGACCTTCATTATTAATATAATTAATAATATCTCCATAAGAAAGATTATCGTAGTTGATGATGCCACCTCCTACCCCCTAATTCGCGAGCGTACCTTCTTAGCAAATAATGTAGGTAACCCACAAGTAAACTTTTCCTTCCAAGACATGGTGATAATCAGTTCTAGTAAATAATTTAGTGAGAAAAACATTTTTATACCACTTAAAATTAGATAATTTAGGACAAGTGAGATTAATCAAAACTTTAAATGACCTAGCTTCTTGTCCAGTAAAGGCACCAAACCTTACTTATTACCTTTTCCCCACCATGGCAACTCATCCTACTTTATTTGGTCTCTGACTATTTTATTCGTCCAACGTCCTTGAGAGGTTTCAAACATATGTTGTTTTTCTATTTTAGGTAACCTAGAAATATACTTTATCTGATTTTAAGTAGTCTAAAGATGTTTTCCTCACTAAATTATTTATTAGAGCTGATTGCTATCATGCCTTTTAGAAGGAAAGGTTTATTTATGGGTTGCCTACACTATTCACTGTGAAGGTATGCTCGCTAATAAAGGGGGTAGGAGGTGTCATCATCAACTATGATAATCTTTCTTATGGAGAGATTATTAATTATATTAATAATGAAAGTCTTGCTATTTGCATTGATTTAAAATTAAATGCAAATTAAAACATGAGATGCAAGATAGTAAGAAAGAGTTAGCAAACTTCTATTCTCAATATGGTTATGAGAAACTTACTCCTCCTCTTTCAAAAAAATAAGAAAAATCTTTCAAAAGGAATTTTAAGAAATCCAAACAAATCTTTTTCAAATGATCAATATTACAAGTTATCACAACTCTCCTCCTCGAAGTCTTCTTAAAAAGATAAGGAGTCAAAGACTAAGAAAACATAATCCTCAAAACAATTTGTGGCTTAGTCTGTTTTAAATGTGGAAGAATTGGTCATTTTAAGAACTAATGTTTTATGAAAGACAAACTTAATGCTTTAGAAATTTCTGAAAAATTAAAAGAACAAATGATTAATTTACTTTTAACAAGTACTTCTAAGTCAAAAAATGATGATTTTACTAAAGTTTTAGCAATCCACTCCTCAAGTGAAGAAGTTTCTTTTGAGCCTGAAAAGGATTGTGATTGTAAAGGTTCTTATGTTTGTAATTTAAAATTTGTTAATGTTGTTACTAAATATACAACTTTACTTTTTGATGCTATCAAAAATATTGAAAATCTTAAGATTCAAAGAGAATATCTTTTAAAACTAAAATAAATTATTACAGAAAAGTCTGTTAATAATTTTGAAAGATATGATGTTAATGAGAATTTCAAAAGATTTGAAAGTAAAGTTTCTCCTCCAACCATTGTTGAGTACAAGAAGAGACTAAGAATATATAAAAAAAAAGAATATTTTAGTTTTAAACACTGAAAATAGTTTAATCAAGCAAGGAAATTTAAAGTATCAAGTTTCTAATTTAATTCAAACTCAAATTCTACTTCTTAACCTAGTTCTTCAAATGTTTTTGAAAATCCTATTTTTGGAACAACTGAGAATGTTTTTATAGAAAGTTTGTAAATATCATTTCAAAAATAAATTATCAAAAATAAATTATTATTGTTAATCTAGTCATTAATAATGATTTTCGTCCTACTACTACAACTGTGATTGACTCTGGTGCATATATGAACTACATCCAAGAAGGGTTAGTCCCCACTATCTATTATGAAAGTCTTTTTAAAGACTTTATAATGCCAATGGTAGAAAGCTTAATGTTAATTATAAACTATATAATACAAAGATTTGTTGTGATGGTATTTGTTTTAGAACTTTATTTATTTTAGCTAAAAATCTAGGTACTGGTGTTATTTTAGGAAATCTTTTTACCGCTTTAATTTATCCTTTTGGTGCTAGTGAAAAAGAAATTACCAAAACTATTTTTGGTAAAAAAAAGTTGTTTTAAATTTGTTCAACCAATTTTTGCAAAATAAATAAATCTTTTGCAAGAATGTTCCATTTACCCTAATGTTAATTTCATTAATCAAAAGAAAAAGCAAATTAATTTTTTGACCAAAGAAATTAAGATTGTAAGAATAGAAAATAATTTGTAAAATTCTCATGTTCAAAAGAAAATTAAAGATATTGAAGAACTTTTTCAAAACAATGTTTGTGCCTCTGTTCCAAATTCCTTTTGGAATAGAAAAAACATATTATTACTTTACCTTACGTTAAAGATTTTGATGAAAAGTTTATTCCTACCAGAGCAAGAGTTATTCACATGAATGAAGAACTTCAAGCTCATTGTCATAAGGAGATAGATTATTTGCTAAACAAAGGATTGATTAGAAAATCTCTATCATCCTGGAGTTATTCTATTTTTTATGTTAATAATGCAACTGAAAAGGAACGAGGAATTCTTAAGCTTGTTAGTAATTATAAACCTTTAGATAAAGTTTTAGAATGGATTAGGTATCCAATTTTCAACAAAAACTGTTATATGATGCTAATATTTTTTCCAAGTTCGATATGAAGTTTGGATTTTGGCAAATTCAGATCCAAGAATCTGATAGATACAAAACCGATTTTAATGTTCTTTTGGATACTTTAAGTGGAATGTTATGCCCTTTAGATTAAAAAAAAAATACTCCCTCATAATTTCAAAGAGTTTTGGATGATATTTTGAGTGGATGTGAAGATTTTTCAATTGTTAATATTGATGATGTTTTAATTTTTTTTAAAAAATTTAGATCAACATTTTTTACATTTAAATAAATTTTTTAATGTGGTCCAAAGTAACAGTTTAGTTATCTTGCACCAATGATGAAACTTTTTCAAACAAAAATAAGATTCTTAGGATACACTATTTTTCAAGGTAAATATAGAGCCTATAGATAGAGCAATAGATTTTGCTGATAAATTTCCAGATGAGATTAAAGATAAAAATTAGTTACAAAGATTTTTGAGATGTCTCAATTATGTTGTAAATTTCTATGAGGACATACATTTACTTTGTAAGCCTTTGTTTGATTAGGTGAGTCAAACCTTGGTCAAAGGTCTCTTTTGATCTTGACAATGTAAATTGATAAGTTCTACCATCTTTCTTAAGTGTTTATTTTGTATTTTAAGATAGATTTGCATTGGAAGTTGGATAAAAGTTTAAATCTCAAACATTATGCAAGGTATACCAATTCATGGTCAAGAACCTATAAATCGCGATCCCAACATTGCAACAGAAATGGATGAACTTGAACCAGACGGATTTGTTGAGCAAATTGTAGCCGCGACCTTGCTAAGAAAAACATTATATCCAAACAGTCGAATTCACAATGACCATTGCATTGTTAGTCGCGACCGCGACTTTTATAGTTACCTAGAGGGAACCAAGTCCATAACCAAAGCTTGCCAAGTGTCTAAGATAACCATTAACATATCAAAATTCGTGAGCATGAAATAGCTTTCGAGATTGCCACTTGTTGAAGCATTTTCTCCTTATCAAATAGTAGGATTCATGGTCACAGTCGCGTCCAAGAAGAATTTAAATCGCGACTATGACTTTTGGTTAGCTAGATGAATGCAATGACTATTTTTCTTAGAAGACCAATAACAACATACAACATTGACTAGCCATTAGATACAGATGGATTCTCCACTGCGATCTCAACTTTTTTAGTGTAAAATAGTAATTTGCGATCGTAATATTCTAGTAACGATCGTCAAATCAATCTGACAGGCATTTAGTGCAAAATAAGCCTAACTTGCCTTAGAGATTTAAACATAGTTTCTTTGTAACATCTCTTTAGTAGTTATTACCTATAAATACTTCACCAAACAAATATGAATGCAAAAGAATAGTATTGAATATAGCCAAATTCTTACAATTTTGTTTCTCAACCTTAAATTCTTTATATGTGAGTTGATAGTATTGGATGTAAATGTTAAACACCATTGTTATTAGGTTTGAGAGTTAGGCTAGCTATAAAACTCTTGTATAAGTTAATTGTAAGCCTTTGGAAAAAAAACCAAAGTGTATAAGTTTCCATGTGTAAGCCTTAAAACATAAGTTGTAAGATTGTGTGTGAGTCATAAAGCACAAAGTGTATAAGTTTAGAGTGGGCTTGAAAACACCATTTAATGATAGTGGAACACCCAATTGTGAAGAATTAGGGAGTGGATGTATTGTTCATTAACACCCGAACTACTATAAAACATTATATGTTCATTTCTTCTTCTCTTTCTTTAATCTTTAAATTCATTATCTTTCCTCTAAAATTTTTAAATTTCCACCAATTCAACTCTCTTTTTAAGTGCTTATGGGCCAACAAGTAGTATTAGAGCCATGTTCTTATTACAACTCTTAATTGAGTGAGTAAAGACACATGGCACAAGAAGGAATCCACACCCATCTCAAACTATACTTTGATGGATCCAACTATATGCATTGGAAGTGTAGGATAAAGATATATTTTGATAGCAATATAGTGGACCTTTGGGATATTGTGGCAAAAGAATGGAAGCTTCCTACTAAGGTAGTTGATGGAAGTGAAGAATTAATCCCAAGGGAAGAATGGGCAAAAGCTCATAGAAGATCAAACGGAAGAAACAAAATGGCAATGACTTCTCAGTTTTTTATCGATGGAAGAAATAGGAAGAGTTCAACATTACCTTGCAACCCATGGAATTTGAAAAGCTTTGGAGAATTACCATGAAGGCACAATCTTAGTAAAATCCAGTAGATTGGAGATGTACGTGACAGAATAAGAGTATTCATGATGAAAGACAATGAAAACATCACCGATATGATGAATAAACTTCTATCCATCACATAAACATGAAGAAATTCAAAAGAATACTCACTAACCATGAGGTAAACACCAAAATAGTTAAATCCTTACCTCTTGAGAAGTTTGGTGCCAAGGTATGTAGTAGACAATAGTCAAATCCAAAAATTGAAAAGCGCTAACAGATGTCTTTATAGGCAAGCTTTTCATTCATAAGCTAGTCTTGAAAAAAGATGAGAAGATGAAGAAGATGGGAGGGCAAGGGGACAAGAATGACAAGAAGAAGATTTTCGCTCTCAAATCCTCATCTAAAGACAAAAAAAGTAGAAGCTATCTCAAGTGATGATGACAGTGAAAAAGAAGAAAATGATCTAGCTATGCTTTCTAGAAGAACTAAGGAGCTGAAAAAAGAAGAAGAAATGGGATAAAGAAAATAAGAAAAGCTTCAAAGTCACTTAGAATGACAGCTTTAGTGAGAAGGATGAAGATGAGGAAATGGCAAATCTATGTTTCATAGCACAAGATAACTCTTCTAATGAGGTAAGTTCTTCACCCTTTTCTTGTGAAAATTATGATGCATTAGATGATATAGATGATGAGCTCTTAGAAGCTCTTACTTTGAGATGTGAGAAATATAAGTCATAAATGAAAGCTTACAAAAAGAAATGCTCAAAATTGGAAAATAAGTTTAACTCATTAAATGACCTTATATTTGAGTTGAGGACTTCAAATGAAGAACTCAAAAAATTTATTGAAAATCTCACTAAATCTTCCTCTTCTCTACACTCCTTAAGAAAGGAAAAAGATACCTTAAAAAGAGAGGTAATTGAGCTTAGAAATTTCATTTCTAAGTTTCAAAAAGGGAAGAAAGCTTTAAATACATTCATTGTATCTCAAAGACCTCTATTGGTGAAACATGGTCTTGGCTTTAACGAAGCCTCCTCATCATCTACTCCTCTTATCATTACTTTCATTAAAGCTTTAACACCTCAAACATCTAGTATTGAGGTAGTTGGGAGGAAGAGTGCTCATATCACTAAGCCACCAATGCCTAAGGGCAAGGGAAAGACATATCAAGGCTCAAAACCTAAGCTTAAAATGGCTAATGATGCATTCATCTACACTAAGAAACATGCTCACCCCAATACACATAAAAAATTCTCTTCTACTCCTAATATTCATGTGCATGCTCACACTCACATCATTTTAGTATGAGAAGGACCCCTACTTATACTAAAGCTATGCATAGGAGAAAGACTTATAAGTTTAAACTCCAATGTCATTATTGCATGAAGTTTTGTCATATAAACATCTTTTGTTATATTAGGAAAGCTTGCCTCAAATTAGAGGATCATTTAAGGCCTAACCCCCAATGACCCAAGTATGCTTGGGTGCCTAAACAAAAGTGATTTATTGGTGTTATGTAGGATTGTATGGCAGCCACCAATGAAGACAATGATTGACAGGTGGATAGTGGTGCTCAAAGCATATGATGAGCAACAAAAAGCTATTCATAACTATAAAAGGAAAGGAAGGTGGTGATGTCACTTTCGGGAACAATGCCATGGGTAAGGTAATTAACATTGAAACAAATGGTAAGAATGGTTGTTCACTTATTAATAATATTCTTTTAGTAGATGGTTTACAACATAATTTGCTTAATGTAAGTCAATTATGTGATAAATGTAACAAAGTCACCTTTGACCTTAAAGAGTATCGAGTAAACACTTTGGAAGATAAAAATGTAATTTTAAGGGTGAAAGGAGGAGTAATACCTATTTAATTGACTTAGACAATTTGGTTAATCAATCTTTCAAGTGTCTTGTGCCCCTTAGCAATGAGGCTTGGCTTTGTAATGAAAGACTTGGTCTAGCATGGAGCTCCTATAAAGCCTATCTAAAGGAGAGCTAGTGGAAGGTCATCTTAAGCTAAATCTCAAAAGACAAGACATGTGGACCATGCCAAATAGGAAAGCAATATCTATCTTCATTCAAAGCAAAAAATGTTGTAAGTACATCTAGACCTCTTCAACTTATCCATATGGACTTGGTTAGACCTACTAGGAGTGCTAGCTTAGGTGGAAAATGTTATGCATTTGTCCTAGTTGATGATTACTCTAGGTTTACTTAGGTATCATTTTTGGCTCATAAGAATGACACTTTTAATGCTTTTAAAAGTTTGGCAAAAAGAGCTCAAAATGAAAAAATGTTACTTCATTTCTTCTATAAGGAGTGACCATGGAAAGGAATTTCAAAATGAATCTTTTGAAACTTATTGCCTAGAGAATGAGATTTCTCATAACTTTTCTAGTCCTAGAACACCACAACAAAATGGTGTTGTAGAAAGGAAAAATAGAACTTTATTGGAGATGGCCAGAACCATGCTCAATGAGTATTCTTTACCTAATTACTTTTAGGTTGAAGCCATCAATACTTCTTATTATATTACTATCGTGTTTACAAAAGAC
Source organism: Omphalea diandra (assembly GCA_949677035.1). Taxonomy (NCBI): domain Eukaryota; kingdom Viridiplantae; phylum Streptophyta; class Magnoliopsida; order Malpighiales; family Euphorbiaceae; genus Omphalea; species Omphalea diandra. The sequence continues at coordinate 8,799 of CATIWR010447200.1, read as the reverse complement.
CCATTCTTAATAAAACTTTTTATGAGCATGGGAATGGTAGAAAAACTAAGTTGTCATACCTAAGAGATTTTGGACATAAATGCTTCATCTTAAAAGCTAAGGACAACCTTAGAAAATTTGATTCTAAGATAAATGAAGGTATTTTCTAGGTTATTCCACTTTGAATAAAGCCTATAGGGTATTCAATAAAATTATTATGGTTTTTAAGGAATTAATGAACATTGTATTTGATGAATCTAGTAAACTTGATCTTAGGAAAAGTTCTTTTGTTGATAGTCTTACAGGTGATTTTGAGAAAATGGAGTTAGGGTCAACTTCAAGAGAAATAGTTATACACCTCGATGAAAATAAATCATCGAAAGAAGAAAAGGAATCCCAATAATAACAAGCAAGAATTCTAGCTCAAGATCTTTCCAAGGATTGGAGATTCTCCAAACATCACCTAAAAGATCTAATTATTGGTGATACATTAAAGAGACTAAGGTGATACATCAAAGAGACTAAGCACTAGATCTCAATTCCATGCATTAGACAACAATCTTGCATTTGTTTCTTAATTTAAGCCAAAATAAATTGATGAGGCTTTTAATGATGAAAGTTAGGTGATTGTCATGCTAGAGGAACTTAACCACTTTGAGAGAAACAAAGCATGAGAACCTGTTCTGAGGCCTAAGGAACACCTCATTGTAGGATGCAAGTGGGTGTTTAGGAATAAGTTAGATGAACAAGGTTTCATTATGAGAAACAAAGCTAGATTGGTTGCAAAAGGGCACAACTAAGAGGAAATGATTGATTATGATGAAATCTATGTCCCCATAGCTAGATTAGAGGCCATTAGGATTCTCTTAGCTTATGCATGTCATATGAACTTTAAACTTTTTCAAATGGATGTTAAAAGTGCATTTTAAGGAGGAAGTTTAAGTTAAACAACCTCTGGGTTTTGAATCTCACATTTTTCCAAATCATATTTATAAATTAAGTAAAGCCTTGTATGGTTTGCAACAAATGCTAATAGCTTGGTACGAAAGGTTTAGCTTATTTATTTTACAAAATGATTTTGAGAAAGGTAAGGTTGATACTACTTTATTTGTCAAAAAATATAATCAAGACACACTCATTGTATAAATATATGTTAATGATATTATATTCGGTGCTACTAATGAATCTCTTTATAAGGATTTTACCAAGTGTATGACTAAGAAATTTGAGATGAGCATGACGGGAAGCTCAAATTCTTTCTTGGCCTATAAATCAAGCAAACCAAAAAGGGCATCTCATCAACCAGTCTAAGTACACAAAGGATTTACTCAAGAAATTTGGCATGGATGGATGCAAAGTAGCAAAGACACCAATGAGTGCTTCCATCAAACTAGACAAAGATGAACCAGTTGATGAAAGAGGTATAGAGGTATGATTGGTTCTCATCTCTATCTCACTGCCTCTAGATCTTAGTGTATGCATGTATACTAGGTTTCAATCATGCTCTAAGGAATCTCATTTAAATGTTGTTAAAAGGATTCTTAAGTATTTACATGGCACATTGCACTTAGGATTATGGTATCCTAGGAATTCATCTTTTGGTCTTTTAAGGTTTTCGGATGTGGATTATGCTAGTAGCTTATTAGATAGAAAAAAAACACTTCAGAAACTTGCTAATTTATAAGAGAATGCTTAGTTTCATGGTTTAGTAAGAAACAAGTTTTAGTTGTTTTATCCACCACAGAACCAAAATATGTAGTGGCAGGTTATTGTTGCACCCAAGTTCTTTGGATGAAACAACAACTCAAGGATTATGGCAAAGTTATTGATCACATTCCCATCCAATGTGACAACACAAGTGCAATAAATTTTTAAAAAATTCCATTCAACACTTTATGAGCAAACACATTGACATTAGGAATCACTTTCTTAGAGATCTTGTCTAAAATGGTGATGTGGTGTTAGAGTTTATTGGCACCAATCATCAACTTACAAATATTTTCACTAAACTCCTTAATGAAGAAAGGATTACCTTCATTAAGAGGGAGTTAGGAATGCTTGATGGAAGCTCCCTAAGGTGAAATTTAGATCTCATTGCATATTCCTTGTTGAGTTTGTTGATTTGAATGATTGAATGATGTGTTTGATAAATGTGTATTTAATTACTTTGGATGTTTTAATTCTTTTGTACAAATGTGCTTCTTTATGCCAATTTGCTTGAATTAATCATCATTACATAAAGTGGATCACATCTAGAAAGGCCATTTTTCTTTCTTTCTTTCTTTCTTTTACTTTGTGATTTGTGACTGCCATGATGAAATTGCGGTCGCAATTTACAAGCACTCATATACTTTTTGTCACACTCTAATTTGTTGTCACAATTTTATATTGCCACAGTAAATTTTGTTTAAAATTCAAAAGTTTTGGTTGTTGATTCCTTTGGTTTCTAAGGAATTCTTACCCGTTACTCATAAATTTTGTAATTAGCAATTACAACTTGACGTTTGCAATCGCGAATTATAGTAACTGCTAACCATTAATTGATTTGACTATCAATTGATGCCACCCCCTCATTTAATACAATTTCACCTTTTATTACCTTTTTTCATCAATTTTTTATTGATTTAAACCATTCCAGCACCCCTTTATTTCACTTTTACTTATTGTCTTCATCTGTCTCTAATTTCTTCTCTCAAACCTACTACATTCTCCTAACTTCTATCATGACACTCAAGAAGCTTTCTAGAGCAAAAAAAGACAAGGGCATAACCTAACTTTATGGCACTCCTGCCTTTTACTTGATGAAAGGGATAACAAAAAAGAAGAAAGACCGATACAAAGCCAACTCCAACAAAATAATCCAACCTAACAAGATTCCTTCAACCTTTCTTCTTAAATCCCTTGGAATCAAGGATGATATTCATACCTTCTTGTCAAACATGGGCTAGAACAAGTTCATCTTCGAGATGAACCCAAATATGAAGAAATTGTTAAAGAGTTTATGTGCACAGTCGCCTTAAGTCGAATAGTAAAATCAAAGGCAGGTCAGTATGGGTTAGTTTTTCAGGCATTTAGAGACCTTTATTTTATCACTTTTGAACAAATCTCTAACTTTTTCAATCTTTAAATGAGAGATGATATCTCTTTCATTATCTCTGCACTTGATATCATCTACTCTGAATTTTAGTTTGAGATTTCTATTAAGACTAAACATAACCCTTAAACACCTATGGCCAAATACATTTGCACCCTTTTAAATTTGCTTTTTCACTGTATTATTACCTTTTCTGTTAATGTTAGAGGTGATGGGAATGAAAAAGTCTCCCAAAAGGATTTAGAATTTTTGTTTTGTTTAACCAAAAATAAACTCATCCAAACTGGTCGATACCTTATGGATCAATTAATTCACATGAGTATGAAGCTCAAAAGCCAATTCCTCCTACCCTCTCATGTCACAACCATTTATCACTATGTGGAAGGTCTTAATGCGGAGAATGAAAAATTCCTTACTAGAAATTTCTGCCATCCCAGAATATCCTTGATTACCCTACCTCATCAATGCTAAGGCTATACACCCTGACACTTATGTTTATACCTTAGGATCAATTGACACCAAAAGGCATGAGACTATTCAAGCCTCAGAAAGGAAAAGGCTTGTGATAGAAAAGGGTGCTTAACCAATCTCATCTCCTAAACCTAAACCAAAGTCTAAGTCATTTGCCAGCTCTCTTTCCTCAATCAATAAAAAATTGGACAAAGTAATAAGGTTGATCAAGAGGAGATTTCTTCTACTTTCCCACCTCCTTAATGACTTGGTGGATCTTCAAGAGAAGCTAAGTGCTACACCTTACCACCTCCCTGATTTTGAGGATTAGGAGGATACTTCGAAAAAAGAAGAAGATCAAGAGGTGGAAGAAGAGGGATGAAACACAAGAAGGAGGTAAATACAAGGAAATTGAAGACTCTGGAGATGATGATAACCCTTTAATATTTTAGTGTTCTTTTTTAGGCTTGTAATCCTTTTATGTTTGTTTTATTTTATTTATCTTATGGCCTAAGTTTATGATCTCACATCTCTTTGTTAATGTTTATCTATATCAATAAATTTATTTGCAATTTATGTTTCTTATGTTTGTACGTGAAATATGATTGCTCTTCAATTTAATCACTTTATACAAATCTTTATTCAAATCATGTCACCTATGATTACCCTTTAAATCCAATCATATTCTCTTTTGATCTTGACAAAGGGAGAGAGAAATAGTGAAGGAAATTACATGACATATAATCAAAGGGAAGTATAAGTTAAGGAAGAGCAATCTAATCTAAAATTTTGTTGAACTTAGCCATTTATTTTTAGTTTTATTAGCTTCTCAACAAGTTTAATTTGTTAAAAAATGTTAACCATTTCAACTTCACACTTATGCAATTCATTACCCCTTGCAAAATCAATCTAAGTTGTCAAAATAAAAAAGGAAAAGATTGTTGAACTAAATTGGTCAAACTTAATTCAAAGGTCTTTTTTTTATCTTGACAATGCAAATTGATAAGTTTTAACATCTTTCTTAAGTGTTGATTTTACAGTTTTAAGATAGGTTTACATTAGAAGTTGGATGAAAGTCTAAATCTTAAACATTGTGAAAGGTATACCAATTCGCAGTCAAGAACCTATAAATTGCGACCATAACATTGCAACGAAAATGGATGAACTTGAACCAGACGAATTCACAGAGCAAATTATAGTCTCAACCTAGCCAAGAAAAACATGATATTTAAAGAGTCGAATTTGTGGCGACCATTGCATCGCCAGTCGCGATCGCGACTTTTATAATTTCCTGAAGGGAACCAAGTTCGCAACCAGAGCTTGCAAATTGTCTAAGATAACCATTGACATGTCAAAATTCACGAGTATGAAATAGCTTTTGAGATCGTGATTTGTTGAAGCATTTTTTCTTTATCAAACATAAAGATTCACGATCATAATCTCGTCTAAGAAGAACTTAAATTGCGACTGTGACTTTTAGTTTGTTAGATGAATGCAATGACTATTTTTTTTTGGAACACTAATAACAACATACCACGTGGACTAACCATTAGATACAAATGGGGTTCTCTGCCACTATCTAAACTTTTTTAGTACAAAATGGGAATTTGTGATCGCGATATTTCAATCATGATCGCGAAATCAATCTGACAAGCATTTAATATAAAATCTGCCTAGCTTGCCTTAGAGATTTAGACATAGTTTCTTTGTAACGTTTCTTTGGTAGTTATTACCTATAAATTCTCCCCAAAACAGACATGAATGTAAGAGAATGGCATTGAATATAGCCAAACTCTAGCAATGTTGTTTCACAACCTTAAATTCTTTGTATGTGAGTTGATATTGTTAGGTGTAACCATTAAACGCCATTGTTATTGGGTTTGAAAGTTGCCTAGCTATAAAATTCTTGTATAGGTTAAGTGTGAGCCTTTGGGAAAACACTTGAGAGGTTTCCTTGTGTGAGCCTTAAAACAAAAGTTATAAGGTTGTGTGTGAGCCATGAAAGACAAAGTGTACAAGTTTGGTGTGAGCTTGAAAACACCATTTAATGATAGTGGAACACCTAATTGTAAAGACTTAGAGAGTGGACATAGGGTTCATTAACACTCAAACCACTATAAAATATTGTGTGTTCATTTCTTCTCCTCCTTTAATGTCCAAATTCATTATCTTCCCTCCAAAATTTTTAAATTTTTACCAATTCAACCCCCCTTCTTAATGCTCAAAGACCAATTACCTCTATTCTAGGGTCTTAAGAAAAATGCTCTAGCATGGACTTCGAAGTACTCCAACATTGTTAAGACCATCAAATAGAATGTTAACAAACTTCCTTATTTAGTCATACCTCATCCTAATGCTTTCTCATTGTTGAAACTAATGCATCAGATATAGGATTTAGTGGTATCCTTAAACATAAACTACTTAGTCAAACTAATGATTCATTAATAAGATATCATTCTAGCTTATGGAATAATACCCAAAAGAGGTATTTTATTTTTAGAAAGAACTATTGTCTATAGTTTTATGTGTTACTAAGTTTGAAGATGATTTGGTTAATAAAAAATATCTTTTAAAAATTGATTATTCTATAGCAAAGCGTGTTTTGAAAAAGATGTTAAAAACTTCATTTCAAAGCAAGTTTTTGCTAAATGACAAGCAGTTTTAAGCAATTTTGATTTTGACATCAAGCATATCAAAGGAATTTCAAATTCCCATTCAGATTTTCTAACTCGATAATTTTTACAGGGCAAATATGATCTCAAATCGATTCGCTCTCCTTTTTGAAGACTTTCGTATGGCCATTCCAAAAAAGAAACTTTTTACCTTTGATCTTTTACCTATTTTTACCTCTACTCCACCTTCTCCCTGACCTCCTGTGAATCCTAGCCTTTCTACACCTTCTTTTAGTCGTACTAAGAAAAATAACCCTGAGTTATTTTCTCAAATAGTGACCAAAGACTCCTATCCTTATTTTAAAAAAAAACCCATATGATTAAGATTTGTTGCATAGAACTTGAATTGTTAAGAGACTCTTTTCCTTCCACTATCCAAAACCTTTTTTGACCAAATATTTTGTTATTCCACTTCTTAAATAAAAAAAACCTAAATTTTTTATGAATTGATTTTAGTTGACACAAAGTCAACTGAAATCGAACATGTTATGAATGATAAGGAGCCTAGAAAGATCTCTTATTCAAAATGCAAAATTTTAAAGATCCATTCTCCTAGAGAATGGAAACAAAATATCCAAGCTGAGGGAAATTTGTCCAAAACATTTACTCCCCAAAGTTTCAATTATTTAGACTACCAACAAGCCTAGTACAATGCCTTTTCACTCAAACCATTCAATCATTCATGGTTCTTTTACTATGTTAAAGGAACCAATGTTAATTTCCCTACCTAGTTTCAAGATTAATGGTTTTACTATGGTTGGACTTACGAGAATGCTCCTCTAGTTGTTAAGGAAGGATTTTATCATTTTAAAGAAAAGTTTAATAAGTACATTCAAGATCCACTGTTATTTTTTACTAGTATTTTTGGGATTTTATGGATCATGACCTGGAATTTTAAAATTACTTAACACTATCCCTTAGAGTGGCATCTCGATCACAAGATAAATACCTTTGGATACATTTTTATGAAAAATGGTGGATAAATTTTAAACTACAACAAGCTAATAAGGAAGTTATTAATAAGTGGTTTAGTACTCAAAATACAATTATTCCATACCAAAGTCTGGAACAAATGGAGTTCTTATCCACTAAAAGTAAAATTCAAGCTACCTTATCCTCTGCAGTAGATAGCAAAGATATAAAAAATTACTTTTAAAGTCTTATCTAAAGTCTCTGATGATGATGATGAAGAGGAAAGTATTGGGTCTCAATCAGTTTCTGGTTAGGATAATAAAGATGACTATTATGGTATACAATTCATCTAAAGAAATTCCTAGTCGACCACTTGTTTGCCATTTGTTCAACTTTTAATCATTGTTACAATTGTTTTTCATTTTCATATTTATAAGAGTTTTAAGTCTGGACTTCAAAATGTTTTAAGTCCATTTATTAAGTCTATATATACCTATGCTTATGTTCATGGCAAAGCAGAATTCAGATGTGAAGAAAAAATCCATCTATGTTTTGGTCCCTGTCTTTTCAACACTATAAATTTATTCTCTTTTAAATAAAATCTTTTTCTCATTTATATCTCTATTTTCTTTGCATTCATTTGAATAAGCATGCTCTACGCTCACCTTGAACAAGGATCTTGCACATCAGAAATTGTGTTACTCATTCGCATAATTTGTGAAAATTTTTATATATAGCAGATTCCATACTTTTTGGTATTAGAGCCAAAGCTTGAACAACATTTCACTAATCTTGAGTGACATTTGTGTTATGAGTGTGTTAGTCAGGTCGTTGTTTAATGTTGGTCAGTTGGTTATTGAGTTCAATGGTCCCACTAAGTGGTCCATCATTCACTACAAAGACTGTTTATCCTAAGACTATGAATTGATTATTTATATCTTTGGCATCTTCTTCTTCTTCCTCCTCTAGTGCACCTAATTCTATGCCAGATGATTAGTCTTCAGATGTTGATTTAATATTGAAAAAGTAAACATTGTCCATAAAAAACTAGCTACATAATTGGTCTATCCTAAAAAAAGATGTTAATTCTATTTATAAAATTAGATCTTTTGATCTTATGTCTAATTATACTATTAAGCAAATAGAGCAAACTATTTCTTTAAGTCATGAACAAGAAAATATTCAACTGCTTTCTCCATATGCTATTTTAAAATATAGAGAAAAATATAAATTTATTTATCTTGGTATGGTGCAGGTTGTTGTTAAGCCATTATTTAGACTTGGTTTGGGTATTCTAATATTTTTATGTCTACATGATGCTTGGTATCAATCTTTTTCAAATTCTAATTGTCTATGGTTGAATCTAATTTGGCTAATGACCCAATCTATTTTAATTGTTACCCAAATTTTTTAGTATATCTTTTTGATAGAAAAATTTTAGACACTCTGTCTTTGACTGTTAATTTAAAAAATATTGATTTTGCTGCTAATTTTAAGTCTATTGTAATTATTTACAGAGTTTATTGCAAAGTTATATCAATCACTATAGATCCTAGATCTAAATGCAAATTTTTTAGAAATGAAACCCTGATTTTTTAATCTAATTTTTAACATAATAAGATTCATGTTCCTAAGAAGTTAAGATGGAATGAATTGAGCCAAGCTGAGACTTGGAACTTGCAAGATACTATA